>JADLZN010005939.1:0-110467 GCA_018155175.1 Sinocyclocheilus anophthalmus
ATAAATAACTATATATATATATATATATATTAATATAAATAATATACATTAAAAAGTTGGGGACGAATAAAAACAGCTATTTGAATCACTGTAGATGGAAAGAGGATGCTTTTTAGAGCCACCAGCAGGGACAAACTGAACCGTGTAAATGCCGTGACCCTTTGTCAAGGACCGACAAACAACTTAATGGATCGGAGTCATAGACTTCAAAAAAGTGGATTTTGAACAAAAACTTGGTTTACCTTTCCACAGAAAGATAACTTCCTTTTTCAATTTCACACTCTTTCCTACACGTTGTACTTTCCCATTTATCGGTGAGCATCATCACACATTTTCATTTGATCCGCTCTGCGCCTTACATCTTCTTTCATCAATACCGGTTTGTCAATCGAGCAAATTCACAGAGCTGCACAAAGGTCAGAGCGAGCGTGAACGGCACCGCGGCTCCACTTCTCCGCTCCCCTGGGCCTGTATGGCCTCCTCTAGCAGAAAGGACAGCTAATTGTTAGCGATGTATTAAAGAGCGCGACAGGGCTTTGTTGAGCTAACAGAAATCAATACTGGTAAGCCTCAATCTCGACGAGCCGAGCGCGGCTGTGAAAGGTGACGGGAGTGGAATGGACAGAGCTGTCCCCACGTGCAGAAAAAGGCTGGTTTCTCTTACCGATCCATTTGTCGTTTCCATACCAGGACAGGTTGCCTTTTGTGCTGTCATAGTATCCAATCTTCTTGTAGCTCCCACCTGAGGGAAAAAAATGCAAGAAGTTAAATGAAAGACGAGAAACGCCTGAAAGAAAAGTGTATATGAAACCATCTTCTTCAGCCTTGACCCCAAAAAAAGAGACCCTCATCTGTCCATGAATTCCTTTTGTACTATAGACAATGTAATGAACAATGTAATGTTTTTAAAGGCTTGTATTAAAAGTCTTGTGTAAATATAGCATGTAATTAACAGTGTGTCAACTAAAGGTCACATTAAGAAAACTTGCTTGCACTAAGCACTGCAATAAAAGCTTCAAAAGAGGCCTGACTCGACAAATCTGGAAAAATAGTCGACTTAGAACTGCATCAATGGGTCGAGAAAAAAAAAAACAAGCCCAACTGCATTGATCAAAGTTAATCTGAAAGGCAACATATTGTAGAAAAACTTTGCTTTTTGGATATCAAAGACTTTGATGTACTATGTAGACAAACTTTCGCAAACACAAAACTTAAGACTCTCTCACCAGTCCAGACAGGAAATTTGGGTCATTCAGAAATCTTTAACACTAAAATACGACCGCAGACACAGTGAAGTAATGAGGAGGAAGTAGGAATTAAAATGGGATTTTCTTTAAATAAAGGCAGTTTAGGCCCCTTTGGACTTTTTAGAAAGTTTCTTGTAGGAATTTTATTTTAACATAAAGGCCCACTTTTCACACTCTCACTAGTTTATTTAATTTGTCTACTAACAATGTCCAACAGTGAAAACAGTGACAAATAGGAGAATTTGTCAGTTTGCCCCCCCCCCCCCCCAAAATCAACAGTGTAATTTTCTACAACAAATCAACATATGCCATTCAATAACAAACACTTAGTAGCATTTCATTTTAGTATTATATTAATATATATAATATATACATACAGTGCTGGGTAAGTTACTTTCAAAATTGTATTAGTTACTGATTCTCAAATTACATGAAAAAAATTGTAGTGTTAGAACGTAATCCATTAAATTATACATTTCAGGGAATAATAATATGATTACGTTTGCTTACTTTTAGATTTCTTTTGACCAAACTCGTTTATCACATTGATTTAAATAGGAAAACCTTGTACCATTTTGCTATAAAAATGCAAAGAGAAAGCAAAAACATTCCATTTGTTGTTATTAAGAACATGAAGTGCATAAAACATCTAGGTTTCACAAACTGGGCTTTGTGAAAGAATTGCAGGGGGTTTGTGAGTCTGTGAAAATGTAATAATTATTATGAAATCATAAAAATGTCAAATTAAAACAAATCATTTTAAAATAACAAATCAAAATGAAAAATGAATTATTTTATTTGTTTACCTGCAGGTCCAGTGACTTTACCCAACTTTAGAAAAAACAGTGGAACAGCAATGTTATAATCCAGTGCTGTGTGGGTCCAATTTTTGAGTAAATAATTATAAGCCACCTGACTGGTCTTTGTGCGAATGTCCACAAAACTAGAAGACTTCTGAATAAGTGGTGGTCTATTTTAGAAAGGAAAATTTAAAAGATTAAAAAGATCAATTAAGAAGAATCATTAAAATATGAGTAATTTATTTCTATTGTGTGAATAATATGTAATCATATAATCAATCAAAAGCAACTATAGTCTGATTATGAGTATTTTACAATTTAATATAATCTAATTACAAGTACTGAGTTTTTGGAATCTGATTACGTAAATCCAGATTACATGTAATCAGTTACTACCCAGCACTGTATATACAAATGTAATATATTCATATATACACTAAACATATACAAGTATGCACATATATACAAGTGCACATTAGTCTATATTATGAACTGAAACAACACTGAACTGACTTGAGCTGAATAATGGACTACTGGTGTCTTTAGAGCGCTTTATAATGAATTGAGTCTGTTGCATAATGAACTTTGACATCTCACACTGTTACTGAATCAAAAATTTGACACTGAACAACGGATTAAGACACTAACTTTGCATCACTGCTATTGAATCTGAACTTAAATGAATCAACATTGAAAAGTGAATCTGAAATGAATCAGCCCTTAACTGAGCTGAATAATTGCCTTCTGTAGAGCTGATCTAGTTTGAGGTCATGGTCCATAATGATTGAACTTTGCAAAATCAATAGTGCTACTGTTATTGTATATATGGAACTGGAATATGAAACTTGACTCAATCATTTTGGATATAAAATGCGAATTAAAAAAACTAAATCCAACACCAACTGAGCTGAATAATGATACTATTGTCCTCTGTAGAGCTGCTCTAATGCTGAAATTGAGTTTGTTTCAAAACCAATTATTTTTACAACCTTACTATTTATTTTCTTATTACATTGCCTTATTTTACTGTTTATTACTGTGAAGCTGCTTCGAAACAATTCGTATCGTATAAAGCACTACAGAAATAAAAGTGGCTTGATTTGCCTTGACTATTACAGCTCAACTAATTGGAAGCAAAGTACATAAATATCAAGATACTTTTTCAGCTATAATACAAAGGCCTCATTATGATTTCAACACATTTTTGTGAATGAAATGAAAGCAGAACACAGAGACAGACCTCCTGCGTTCCCTCTCTCTGTCTCTCTCTCGCTCGCGCTCCCTCTCTCTCTCTCTTTCTCTCTCCCGCTCTCTCTCTTTCTCCATCTCCCACTCTCTGGCTCGCTCCTCTTCTTTGTCGCGCTCTTCTCTTCTCCTCGTGCGCATGCGCTCCTGTTTCTCCGTCACAGCTTTCTGCAAATCACAGCAGATCGTCAATGAAGAGCTGTGTGACAACAGCCCAACTGAGCTCTTGTGTGCTCCATCTCACCCTCAGTTTTTCAAGTTTTTCACGGATTTCGATGAAACCTATATGAAGTTTCCCTCCAAAGTGGTCGGCGAGGCGGCGGTCGTTGTCGTGGAGACCGAGGTAAGCAGAGCAAACCTCACACACCCGCAGCTTCTGCTGCTGGAAGCTGGAGGCCGGCATGGAGTTGCGGTATATGTCCTAAACACAATAGCATATTTACTTGTAATAGTGTGATTAGGACACCACAATCAAATTTAATTTGTGCTTCGAGTTCTACAGGTAGTACGGAGGACTACAATGATATTTCCACCTGGCCACCATGACCTTTGACCCCACACTGACCTCTGCCTCTTTCTTCAGGGTGCGTGTTTTCTCCATCTTCTCCAGGACCTGCTGAGCCTCCTCCACGTTCCCCTCGCCGCCCAGTTGCTCCGCACGCGCCAGCAGCTTCCCGATCTCCTCGTTCAGCTCGTGCACACGCTCCGCCTGCCGATCACAGTGCATAGAAAATCAGAGAACATGAAGACTTCAAGTTACAGCTGTAAAAACAGACAAGATTCATAGTAAGGGTCAGAAAGTGGGGCAAATGGGCATGACAAATGAAATTATTTGTGGTTGAAAATAAAAGACTTTGAATAATGCTATAAACTGATCTCAGGCAAAATAACTAAACGCTACCAAATGGCAAGATATTATGGAAGCCTATTTCTGCCACAAAATAAAAAAAATGAATTTAATAGTGACTTTTTATCTACTATTCTTACTTCTCGCAATCACAAATTCATCTCACAATTCCGAGTTTACATCTCGTCAACTGAATTTTTTTACTCATAATTCTGACATTTTTTTTACTCCGAATTCAGAGTTTATAATCACAATTCAGATTTTCTCTGAATTCTTCTTACATCTCGCAATACAGACTTCTTTTCTCAGAATAGTGTTTACATCTCACAATTTGGACTTTTGTTCTGATAAAACAGAGTTTACACTTCGCAATTCTGACTTTTTTTCTCAGAATTCTATGCTAATATTCTACAATTCAGACTTTTCCCCTCAGAATTCGGACTATCTCCCAATTCTAACTGTTAGTTAAAACTTCAAAATATAAATTTAAAATTCTAAAAGAAAACATCAGATTTGCGAAAAATAAAGTCAGAATGTTGAGATTTTGCAATCAGCTTTTTTATTCTGTGGTGGAAACAAGGTTGTGTAGGATATGATCCTTAAAAAACACACACACACACAAAAAATAAAAATACAGATTGAGTGGACTTCTTTTTTTGTTTGCATGCATTTCCTATCGAAAAAGGAAGTTGGAAAAGGACACACAGAAGGGCCCATTTATATCAGAGCTGTGGACCAGGACTCACTACTTGCTGGTTTGTGCACAAAACACAGGTGTGCGAAACTTCAGTATGAAAATGATGTGCAAGTGAAATCTCGTGTTGCAGAGAAACGTTAAGGGATTCCCCGGCGCAGATCGTCAGATTTTACCTTAGCAGCCACTTCAGCGCTGATCTCTTCCTGCGTTTCGGCCAGCCGTTTCTTGGCCAGTTCGGTTCTTCGGTCACAATCTGCGATGAAGGACTGCAGGTGCTCCGCGGCCTGAGGAGACACGCCACAATCAGCCACTTATGAGCAGTTTACACACACACAGTCAAATGTGTATGAATGGAAAGGGTTTATACTCACATCCAGCTCAAAGAAAAACTCCTGCTGTTTAGATGCGATCTCGTAATCTGCTCTCAAAGCGAGATCGTGAATCTTCACACACTCCCCCAGATCCATGCGCTACACAAACACAACCATTTAGAAACCTCAGGCAACTTCTCAACGTTTTTGTTGTCATAATGCAACTGTGGCGTAGCATAAATGAAGTATTGCAATTAACAAACAGGTTTTAGATGAGTAAAGTCAGACCCATAGAGATGAGGAGTGATAATGAGACGCTTACGGTTCCAGACAGTATGTCATGTGGACACGACTCCAGCAGATGACTCTTACACACCCGCTCGTCCGTGAACTTGATCCGCTGTCTCATCGTGTCTCCTGCGAGAAACCAGATCCACACATTATGAGCATCAAAAATCATCAAATCAAGCCACAATCTAACCATGAATCTCATCGTGACCAAAAACAACAAGACACACCATTCAAATGAACAGCACTGTAAACAGCAATTCAAATCATGATTCTCATTAAAAAATAAATAAATCATGACAATTACAAGACCTCATTATGACAAAAAAAAGAGAATTATTTTAATAATTTGTAAGATAATGTAATTATGTCAAGCAAAACGCGAATCATGGCAAATTAATCATCATATTCATGATTCTCATATTACAATACATTTATGACTAGGGTTGCAACAAGGTGGAAATATTCCAGAAATTTTGAAAACTTTTCAGGATTTTTTTGGAATATTCCAGGGATTTTTAGAAAGTTATTTGATTAGGTTTTAATCAAATCAACAAATGTTATAAAATCATGTCAATCAAATAATGGTTTACAAATCATGTAATTAACAAAAATTAAAAAATAAAGTCATTACAAAGAAATTATAAAACTCAATAAAATAAAGACATCACGTCAATCAAGTTGCAGATTTTACAAAATCCTGCCAAAAAGGTAGAATAAAATCAAATTGGCAACGTCAACTTACATCAACCAAATCATGATTCTGATCATTGCCAGTTAATAACTGATCATTAACTATTTGATTCTCCTCAAATCACATCAAAGGATTTCTGACAGATATGAAATCATTCCAGACAGAACATTTAGGATTTTTCAAATCAAGTCAATAAAAATCATGAGAACCAATCATTTTGTTTAGCAAATTATTTAAAGAAAAAGAGGGGATAACACAAATGATAAAGTCATTGCAGAAAAATAATGAAAATTATGACAGTTCTGTTCATCAAATTACAGTTCTGACCAAATCATACCAAAAAAACTGAATAATCATGATCAGTCATGTCCACCAAATCATTTGAGTTGTGCGATTCATATCATGGCAGATGCACCACAACAATCACGATTCTCATCAAAGAATTCCTGCCTGATATGAAATCATTGATTCGGGAGATTCACGATTTTTAATTCAACTCAAGTCTAATTAAATGATTTCTCGTGCGAAATCATTAGAATCACGAAACCATGCCAATGAAAAAGTGAGAATAACACTAATGATCTTCAGTCTGACGCGCTTCCGTCGATCAGATCAGAGGTATTCAATGATTTAAGCGACCCACGAGAGCAATGAATCCGTGGCTCTTTAACAGGTCTGTCAAACAAATCGCTGGAGTACAAATGCATGCACAGTATACGTTAAAGCATCAAACCGAGTCCGTTGAAGGAAGGAATCGCTGACGGAATCAAATGCATGGTTTAACGTGGTTTCGATTTGATGAGACCGAGAGAAGCACTCACCGTCTCTGCTGGTGCCCATGAGCTGGTCCAGCATGGCTCTCATCTGCGCCTGGGCCGACATCTTCAGCTGTTTACCTCTACACGTGTGAAGCAGTTGGTCTAAGCTACCTCCTCATACAGCAGGCCGCAACACACACGGCCGCCGAGAAGACCAATCCCCTCCTGTACCTCACCAACACACTTTCTACTGACACCACGCACACTCCTGTCTTTCAGATCCTCCGGAATGCGCAGTTTTTAGTTGAAATATCGCTGAAATCAGTCATAAATCAGTGAGTTAGCATCGTGCGTTAGCAGCAGCGGCTAACTCTTCCCCAACGCCCCTCAGTCCGCCTTATGTGCGCTTATTTATCAGTCCTAGCGCTGCTTTATCAATCCGCAGTTCGATATTTAGTGTAATGGTCCATATTCGCAAAGTTTTGACAGTGTTTATTTGGTGTTGCTTTATTGTTTTATATTTTTTTTCCCCTCTCGGAAAGCGACTTCCGACCCGCGCGCACAGCTCCGGCTTGGTGACGCAACCTCGAGGAAGTGGCGCAGAGCTCGAGCGCTGATTGGCCGACGCCTGGGTGACATCATCACGTCGGCGCCGCTGCGCGAGTGTGAGGTCATCAGAGCATGTGCGGAGTTCTCGCTACAGAACTCATGTTAAACACTTTTTTCACTGTAAATATGCTATGCATAAAAACAAAAACATGTTTCTTTACCACGAATGTCCTAAACGTTTGTTTGTTCTTAAACCAAGTTAAAATGTATGTTTTTTATTGGCACACACAGAGAATTGTAGTCCATTACTGATTCCAAATTACAAGATAAGAAATTGTAGTTAGTCACATAATCCATTACATTACACATTTTAGGTAGCCAAATATAATTTGATCACTTTTAGATTACTTTTGACCTAGTGCATTTATCACATTGATCTAAATAGGATAATCTTGTTCAAAATTGATGTAAAAATACAAAGAGAGAGAAAATTAATCCCATTCGTGTTATTAACAGCAATGAAAAAAAATTGGGAGATTCAATAAATTATGAATGATTTACTGCTGTTGTGTGAATAATATGTAATAAGTAAAAAAGTAACTAGTCTGATTACGAGTATTTTAAAATGTAATCTAATTACAAGTACTTAATTTTTGTAATCTGATTATGTAATCCAGATTACATGTTATCCGTTACTGCCCAGCTCTGTGTATCCAGGCATACAGTTGTGGTTAAAACTTTGCAGAATCTGCGAAACGTTAACTATTTTACCAAAATAAGAGGCATCACACAAAATGCATGTTATTTTTTATTTGGTCCTAAAATATTTTATGTAAAAGATGTTTGCATATAGTCCACAGAACAAAATAATATCTGAATTTATAAAAATGACCCCTTTCAAAACTTTACACACGCTTTATTCTTACAACTGTGTGTGTGGTTACTGGATGATCCACAACTGTATTTTTGTTTTGTGACGCTTTTTCACGAGTCCCTGTTTGTCCTGAGCAGTGAAACTACCGCTGATCTTCAGAAAAATCCTCCAGGTCTTTGGTTTTGCAGGAGCTTTTTCATATACGAACCTTTTCCAACAGTGCATGACTTTGAGATCCATCTTTTCACACTGACTTCTGATGGACTCATACACAACTATTACAAAAGGTTCAAAGATTCCCGCTCCAGAAGGAAACACAACAGATGCATTTAGAGCTTTTAGAATGTGAAGACCAGGGTAAATTGTACTTATTTTGCCTTCGGGGACAGAATAAACATCTAAGCGTCTTCTGAAACACATAAGTAGCTTCTGAAGGGCAGTACTAAATGAAAAATATGATATTTAAACAAAATAATCATCCGGTTCAAAAGTTTTCCACCCCCAGCTTGCGTCACGTCTGCATCTGACAACGAAAACTTGACGTTTTAACTGTAATATGTTTTAGGGCCGAGGGGGAACCTGAAAATTCTTAAAGATATATGTTATGTTATGATTAGTGTAATCAAATTTTAAAAGATCAAGCACTATTTGATTACTCATTAGATGCCCGCTTTAATATTAAGTCTCCTTGTTAGCATCTCACAGGTCAATAATTACACAAGAAATGACCACAAACACAACAGTATTGGTTCTCTCTGTTTATTGTACTGATGTGGGACAGACATCTCTTAATTTATGTATGTTGTATATTATATTCATATGTATAAAAAACATCCAGTCTAATAGTTTTTTCTCCAACTACTTCCACAGAATACAAAATCAAACCCAGTTGTGATTATCAATTAGAAGAACGAGAACAAACAGAAACACAAAGAGGTCCTCTCAGACAGACGTCTGTCCACCGTCACACTTCCCATTGATCAGTCACGTTATTGTTTTGGCACCAGAGTTTCGTCTCGTCACACGGAAAACATATGAGCTTATTTATCAGCTTGACTCTGCACATGCAACTAACCGTCCTGTGTTTGGATCGTCTGGTGAAGAAGAAAACGTCCCATCTATGTGCTCTCTCTGAGTTTGAATAAATATTTATTTATTTTTGCATTAAATTAAATTTCCGTATAATACAGAGAGAAGACTCCATGAACGTTTACAGCTCTGGCACACCAGCTAACTGCTTGATTCACAGTTTCTACAAGAGCCAGGCCGTGCATGTGAAGCGCTTCAAAGCATTTCGTCTTTAAATGTTTTAAATCTCAGGTATTTCATTGCTTATATTGTAGATTTAGCCTCTAGTTGTTGAGTGGCGCGTCGTGTCTATAGAGGGCCTCTCAATGTAAGCTTTTTAACAACAGTTTCATCACTAAGAATCACAATTCATGGATATACAGCATATAGATATACATAAAACAAATCATCAGCTCACACAGTCCAATTAAAATAAAAATGAAAAGTAATGTGATGTGAAAAACAAACTTTGTACCTTCAGAACATTACCAAGCCACATGGATGACCTCGAATTATGCTACATATGTCTTCATCATGAATCTTTCCATCTTTTCCTATTATAGTTCTGGTCTTAAAAATCAAAGAAACTAAATTGGCCAAAATGTTTCGTTTTTGTTTTGAGCTGTATTATATGGGAATTTGGATTTAAAAAATTGGACAAACATGTACAGCTGCTCTAAGTGTTTTGATGCTACATTTAAAAAAAAAATGATTTAAACAGATGAAACTGTAAAAATGAATGTGCATTTATAGTGCACTTTTTCTTTTTGTAATTTCATTGCGGATTAAACCGAGGCTGTGCAGTCGTGGCACACATCGAATAAAGGTCATAATTTTCACAACTTTCAAAACTGTTTTATGGAGTTTTTGTCAAGCGTACATTTTATTAAAAAGCCACGTTCAGACTGTCAGCCCAAATGCGATTTTGTGCATATCTGGATGGACTCTGATTTGAATAACTGACTGTCCACACAGCGTATTGCAACTGTTCATATCCGATTTGTGTGTCCATAAGCGCTCTTTCATTTTTACGGAATGTGCATTGGTTTCTATGGTAATGCCATTGCGTTGTTATATGAATACGCCTAAAAAAACAGCAGTAGTAGTAGTAACAACAATACAGTTTGCAATACAGATATTGTCTTACGACATGACAACATGTTGCTGTCACATCTGCGCTGTATTATTATATTTCATCTTGTGAGGCAGCAGCAGAAACGCAGGAAGCTGGAATGTGCGGCTTTATTCCATGCTGCCGTCTCCGCTACTTTCAAAACTCAAAGAGGTGCTTATACTAGCAGTATATTGTGATTTCCCGCTTGACTAGCACTTCAGAATCGTGTTGGGTCGTTCTTGAACTTTAATGTGACTCGGGAAGAACGAGTCATCTCGGGGAGTGATTCGTTCAGTCGCGCATGCGCAATCCTATAGCTTCTGTACTGGAGTTAGTCAAGAAGTTCATCTCTCGAGTCTTCGGGTTTGAGTCGTTCCTTCATCAAGTGACAGCCACAGAACTTACATTGTAGTCTGAGCCCGGAGGAAAGAGCCTTAATAATACTAACCAACTCTTTATCCTTCGTTACAACATTCAGGTGTTAGAAAAGTAACATAATGACGAAAGTCCACACTTTATAAACCTGTAAGAAGATAAAAAAGCTACAAGTTCAGACAGGAAAACGCACACGTGACAACTGTAAGAGTAAAATAATAAAATTCTGATAATAATAATAAACAAACTTGACCCGTTGTAAGGAAGCTTGTAAATAACTATTTCTCTCTCCAATGCGGTCACGTCCACGGACAAAAGACAACGAACGATCGAAAGAACTAGAGAGATGAACAACGATTCTCTTTCCGCTCAAACGCCATGGTTAAGTAAGAGGACGGTCACCGTGATGACAGAACGACTCAAACCCGAAAGGATTGCAGAAAAGAGCTGAGGTGAGCTAATCCTCAGACTGAAGCACACAGGAAACCATGATTCATATGTTCTGTTTCTTATAGCAGTATTGTAATGTTTGTAGTGTGATCAACGTTTGCGTAAGTTGTAGCTAGACGCGTTCGGGAAGTAAAAAACCCCCAAGCAAACAGTTAATATATTTTGCTAAAATGAATGAAAATGACTCGAAAAAAGGATTTTTAATTTTTGCTGAACGAGACTCAAAGGTCCGAGTCAGTAAAATGATCCAAACTTCCCATCACTACTTCACAATGACACAAGCTTGTTTCTGGCATGGTTCTACTGCAAAAAACGTTGACGTGTTTTACGTTTTACCTGGCGTGATGGGCGTTGTGGAAAAAAACCTGGTCAGAATGAAACGATTTACAGGAAATGCGATATTGAATGGATTCCAAACCTACATATGAATGTAGCTCGAAACGGATTTGCAAAAATTGAATTTCATATAGTTCGTTGCCGTTCAGACTATCTAAATATGATCGGATTTCAATCAGATTTGCACAAAAATCGGATTATTATGAGGCTGACAGTTTGAACGAGGCTAAAGAGACGTTTCATCGGCTGAACAATCGGTATGTTGTTCAACAACAGTTCAATCCATTGAACGCACTGTGCTTCAGTCCCTCACAGCCTCGTTTTCATTCCTGGCAGAAATGAAATATGGCGCTGCCCTGACTAAGGTGATCTGATTTATTTTATGTGAAAAAAAAAAAACGGGGGTAGCGCGGGGGGGGGGGTAGGGGTACTATGATAAAAAATAATAAATTCTGTTACTTTTCATAAGTTTATGTGATCGGGTCCTATGGTGATTTCAGAAAGCCGTAAGTGGCGGCACTGTTCTCTGAGCGGTGGGCGTGGCTCCGTCTCATTCAGCCAATCGGACATCAGTGGGCGGGGTGTTTTTGCTGGTCTCATAAGGCAGTGAGGATTTCAGGCCTCGTTACATTCGATAACACGGAGTGCAAGCCCAGACCAACTCACGGCGCTGATCCCGGATCAGACCCGCACTTGAACACACAGTGGCACGCGTCAGCAGCAGTTCGGCCAGTGTTGTGCCAAATTCTGCACCCCTGCCAGATTCGTTGAGTCGCTAACTAATTGCCTAATCTTAACCCCTCCCCCCACACCTACTCCTAAACCTACCAATACTAGGGGATGCATAATCTGGCAGAACACCGGACTCTGACCCGAGATCAGGCAGAACACCCACCCAGGCTCAGCTGCGATCATGTGTGATCGTACTTGTTGTGTAAATAAATACAACACAGAACTATGATAAAAACAGAGTGGAAGTACTAGAGGAGTCTGGGATCTCTTCTGAGGTATTGTCTAACATCTAGCTCCATAGCACCATTTTCCCACACTTTGATCAAATGCACCTGCCTAAATTACAGATTTAAAGAAATACCGCAGGTTTACCTCGAGCGTCTGTGGTTGTAAGTGAAAATACTTTGGATTCGTAATTCATTTTCTGTAGGAATGTCGACCAATAGAGCTCGAGTTGAACCTGATAAAAATTTCAATTGAATCTCAAATCACTGACCGTTAATTGCTCGTTTTAGGCAGATCGACCGTATTCTGGTCTTAATTACTTTATTCTAACACACTGTATTTACTTGCAAACTCAAATAACATTACAATTGTCTGCATACGAGTGGTCATACTCTCTCTGTATTTGTTTTATTTGCTCAAATGTCTCTTAATGTTAATATAGCATTTTGATTTAGTAACATGAGATAGTTTATTCAGTTGGCACTGCCTGGAAAAGGACTGGCGTACTTATGCACATTAAAGTACAGCCCATATCTGAAATGGGCTTAGATTTTACATATCTATTATAACTAATAAACAGTTGGACCTGCAAGGGTTAGTCTCATGAAAAGACTTCACCTCAAAACAAAGAAATATGGCCATTATATTTGCATAAAGTTTAACAAAAAAAAAAAATAAAATAAAAAAAACTAAAAAAATGAAAAAATAATATCATAAAGACAACAAATAAAGACATTGTCCATTAGGGTAATTGCAAAATATTTCTCATTAAAAATGCAAAAAAAAAGACATGCACACACAAAAAATTGGTGTCGTCAATGTGGTATTAGAGAGTAATCTTTTTTTAAAATATTTTTCTCATTGATGAAAAAAAAGACTGGGGACCATTGCTCTACGTAAGGTTTTCGTGAGATTTGCTACCTTGACAGGTCCCCCGCAGCTGGACCCGTATCTTAGTGTAATGACTTTTAGTTTGAATACTCGGCACACTGTATCTTACACAGTTATTAACATTCTACGGTGAAAGCCACCCTTCCTGTTAAAAGATACACTGGAGCTGAGCCAGACTTGAGAGGGGATTAGAAACGAGTGGGTAAAAACCAAAGGTTTTCACAACGATTGAAGACAGAAAAACGTAAACATGCTTGTAAGTGTGAATGAGCTGTACACTCAGAGAGAAGGACCGACAAGCGAACGTGTGGGTGTGTTGTGGAGCTTGTGTGGTGTGGTGTGTGTGTTTGGTTTTAAAACAGCACTCCCATGGGGTTGTACAAAGTGTATGTTATCTCATGGCTGTTATCAATTTAGTTACGTGTGGACTTTTGAATGCGAAACGTGGCCTGTCTTACTTGTAACACCTCCTGTGCCCCGACGCTTGTTTAGATTGGGAAACTTTAAGTTGAACAACATTTCATCACCCCACATTCGGAGTGAAAACAGAGGAGAGTGCCGGTATCTTTTGGGTCTATTTACAGAGCGGTGTGCTAGCGCCCCCCGTACAGCACCGCGGCCGCAGCTACGACCGGCCTCAGGAACACGCGCGGCCTCCTGTGTATGATGACGCCTTGTGATCAGCTGGTGACGGTCAAGTGACATCAAACGCTCGGGTTTCCAGAGCCCCGATCCCTGCAACCAGACAACAAACAGAGAACGACGTCTCAATTTACTGCCACAAATTTTTTGAAGATTATTAATAATTAGGGTAATATTTGATTGATTTTATATTGATATTTTCTGTTTGCTATTGGCCACTATAGTTTTTAAGTTTTAGTAATTTTCTTGTAATTTTGTATTTTTCTTGTCTATATATGTCTATATAGGGTTTATTAATTTATTTAATACTTTGTTTGTTATTAATTGTTATTATTGTACTTAAAATATAATAATAAATTAAAATAAGAAGTGTTGCTTTGGCAAAAAGATAACACAAGTTAAATAATTTATTTAATTTACATTTCAGTTCATTCAAATAACATTTTTTATTGTTTTATATTTAGTTAACGATATCTCTGCTTTCAAGGGTTTACACAGTCAAAACTTTGCTGATTTTTACTGATTTAGGTACACTAATTTTTTTTATTTTAATGCAATTAATACTTCTATTCAAGCAAGGACACATTAAATAATTCAAAGATGAAAATAGAGACATTTCTAATGTTACAAAGTTTTTCCATTTCAAAAAAATGCGTTCTTTTGACGTCCATTCATCAAAGAACTCTTGAAAAATAAAATACACACGGGTTTCCACAAAAAATGAAGCAGCACTGGTTCTAAGCATTGATATAATCAGAAATGCCTTTTTTTTTGAGTGCATATCCAGAATGATTTTCTGAACTTCTTTGCTCTTCCCTTCTTTTTTTTCTGATTTTTTATTTGTCCTGTTAATAGCTGCAACGATTTCTGTGATTCCGTGTAGGATGCCGGTGAACTTCCACCTTTTTCCCAACTTCATGCGCTTTGTGACTTTCTAACAGATCACTTACAATAATTAGTTTTATTTTAACTATATATACATACGACACAATCCTAATATTTTAAATTTATGAACTTATCATTATTTACACCAATAGTACAGTTCCTTACGCTTAGTTGATAAAATAAATGCAGTCGTGGTGAGCAGAAGAGACTTTTTTAGAAAACATTTAAACTCACACTAAACATTTAAATTAATAGAGTGGTGTGGATTATTGTGATGTTTTGATCAGCTGTTTAGACTCTCATTCTGACGGAACCAATTCACTGCAGAGAATACTGCTGAGAAGTGATGCAATGCTACATTTTCCAAATCTGATGAAGAAACAAACACATACACACACTATTTTACTCACAGACAGACGGCAGTCTAGCTCATATAATCATCTGATTCATGCTCCTCTTCAAATATAACAGACATATAACTGTTCCAGTCAGATAACAAGTTAATTTGCTGAGATGAATTGATTCCCATGCTGATCTGGGACCAGCGTTCCCGTCTCAATCTCCAGGTCTGAGTTCATGAGAGTAGTGCAGTAATCTGTCTCTCCCCTCGAGACGCCGGCAGTATTAACACTGCAGCTTTTTAATCTGTGATTCTGACTCTCTCTCTCTCTCTCTCTCGTTGTCACACTATGGAGGATCATCCCTCGCTCGCTCGCTCGCGCTCATATCAGAACCGTTTAATTAAAAGCAGCTCCGCTCTGTTTCAAATCTCACTTAAGCCCTGCGGTCACACACGCACCCTCAACTAATTTCTATACCTTTTTAAGTGGTGTTATCGCACTCTACCTTTACCATAAAAAATTCAATAGTCCTGTATGTCTTTTATGACACACTTTTATTCCAAACATAAACACAATCACAGATTTCAAATAGCCTTGTTAACGGTTACCCGACATGTGGGATGCAATTAAAACTCATTGTTACTACACTCCACTACGCAATGTCAAACGTTTCGTGCGATTGCGTAGGAGTTTTACTGTGCTTTTTTTTTCGGCTGTTTGTTCACGCAAACAGCTTCCATTTAATTTATATCAAGAAATACAGTAGAAAGCTTTCCTCATGCACACTACTTGGAACATTGTTGAAAGATTCCTTTATTTACATTATAACATAAGTGTTTTCTATTTTCCTGAATTCTGTTCAAATGTACGTTTTTTATTCCACTATGATCCATAAGCGTACTTGCTCAGCTCATCATAGATTACCAGTCTTGCAGTGTCACATTGTAATCTTCCGTATACAATTGTAATTTTGAACACAAACAATTTAATGTTCATTGCATTTATGCCAGCGCTTTTATCAAAGTCTAACTACAGTGCACTCACGGCCTATACGCCCTGTTTTTTACTATCGATATTACCATACTTTTACCTATCTTCTCTATTTTCAAAACCTTATACTTCTTCTATCCCTTTATCCTTCAGTTATATATATATATATATACTCTATTTTAGTATGTGAATTGAAACCAAACCCAAGTCTTGACGCACTAACGCCAATGCTTTTTTTACCATCGAGCTACCTGGACAACAAAATAAATCAGCACTCGAAATATTTTAAAATGTCAGCTTAATATGCCCCTGATTTTGGGACTTTTTGTCTCAACGAATACATTTCTTGATTTCTTTGGTATTCCTTCTAATGTCGGAACTTTTTCAAACTTACTGGTTTCAGTGCTCCCGCCCTTCATTTTCATTTTTTGCGAACTCCTGATTATTTATCTTTTTCAGGATTCTTGAGGAATATAATATAGTAAAAAAAATTAAACAGCACTTAATTTGTAATAAGAATATACCCTGTCTTTCAGTCACTTCATGAGCGTTTTAAAAACCAAACCAACCCCAAACCTTTGAACGATAGTGTATTTGAAAATAAAAAGTAAAAATATCTATTTACAGAAACGTGCTTAATTTCACAAAAACTCCCATGAGAATGCATTTATTTATTTATTATTTTATATTTGGACCTTATTCTCAGAGTTAGATTTTTTTAACTAAAAAAGCTTTTCACCTATTTCTATTTTATTGTAATGTTTTCAGGAGTTTTAGTTTTCAAACTAAACTGAAAACTGTGCTGTTTTTGTGTGCAGTGTGATAATTCTGCACTTACCGGGAGCGGTTCACACCATGTTTTCTCACATTCTTTCTGCCTACTAGGAACATCCATTGATGATGGTGAAGCGCCTAAGCTGGACGCTCATCGATACGATGGTTCTCGTCGCTCTCCAAAATCTCAGGCGCAGGACGTGCTTGGCGCCGGCCCCGTCTAAAACGTGTCCCCGTGGATGCTTTAGCCCGCGTCAGGGCAGATGATACTGCCACTTGTTCGCCGTTCGCCGCTTGTGCAGAAACCCTGTCCGCTCCGACGATCGACCCAGCTTGTGCGCGCACATAAGTACTAGTTATATAGATATTTATTTAACGGCCAACTGTCGCACCTCAAATGGCTACGACTTTATGGAAAAGGATAAATAATACCACAAAAAATAACCACCGTCTCACAATCATTACACATAATAAACACAGCAAAAAAATCACACACAAGTATATCACCACAAGGTATGTTTACATTAAGTGATAAAAATTCCTAAAACTTTTCTGGCAAATTTTACTAAATAATTCTTAAGCGAGTTCCACGTCATAAAGAGTTTTTCTCACTGTTATTAAAAGCTGGACAGTCCACATAAATATATGTGTGTTGAAAGAAAGGGGACCTGCAAAAAATTAAATTGAGTACGGTAATTCACCTTTTAAGCAAAAACTGCACGATGTCAGTGATGTACCAACCTATACGGAACATTTCGGCGTATTAATACCACTTGATCAAAATTAATCTATTTTTTAAATACGAGATTAAAACTCTGTGTTGAAAAATATTTTTTCTAGATTATTTTCTGGGCTTTATTATTTGTAGCATGTACCGAACTCTTCTCTGTAAACTTATTAAAGGGGTACTTATTATGCTCTTTACAAATGTGTCTTGATCTTATTTGGGGGGTACTGAACAGGCTCTTCATATAGGTTGTTCGAGAAAAAAAACATTTATAGATTTTCACCCTATTGTACTTATTACAACCAAACTCTCTCCCTTTCCCCCACCCCGCGTTGGCATATATGATACGGCTCGACTAGTTCCTGTATCCAATGAAGGATCCGCTTCTGCAATAACGAACATGTGCCTTAGTTGATGGTTAGCCACCGCGCGCAACCTGTGTGGGCTGTGATGGTTAGTCCAAGGGCAAGTGTGCCCCGACCTGCCGTGCCATATTGCGTTAGCCGGGCCAGTCCTTGTGTCTTTTCTCTCTCTGCTGACTATTTTCAGTGATTTTTTGTGGGCATAGACCCGCTTTGGCCATTTTAGTGTGTGCTTTATCTGTGTTGGTGTTCATGACGGGCCAGTGTGTGTGTGAATGGGTGCATGCCTGGCCCAGTTTTGTGTGCCTGTCGCACGCCGTTCAAAATAATACTCTGTTGGCCAGTCTCGTCGTGTTGTAGATTGGCAAGCACGGCACCTGGTCGGGAATGTTAGCCGCTTACCATAGTCGCCTGCGCGCTGTTCAGTGTCCATTGTAAGATGCCCTCCAAAATATCAAATCAATTTGAGCGCGATTTTAAACCCAGATGATTGTAACCACTAAGTTTGTCTGCCTTGTGAAAGCTAGCGCGTCTCTGACATAGTGATAACACTCGTCGCCTTCTCTAGTGCAGATCAACCAGGTCTCTTCCCATTCGTCGATATTTGTGATATCAAAAAGTAACGGAAAATATGCATTGTTAGTCTCCAAAACGATTCGTTCATTGTGTTCTTCAAAAGGAGATACTGTATTTAACAGAAATCACTTTTCAAGTGGACTTCGAGCTTTGTAACTTTGCAGATTTTTTATGCTCAAACAGCAACATTTACAGACTAAAACCATAAAAGCGGAAAAAGTGAAAATGCATAATAGGCCCCTTTAATATCCAAACGATAGTAATAATAGGTCTGAGTATCTGAGGGAGGAAGTTGTGTGCGCCACAGGATTGACCGCTTACCATGAGCCGGATATAGACATTGAAATCAAGCGAACGGACTCTAGCTGTGTCACCTGTGTGCCTTTCTCCAATAATGGTGATGCGCTGCCATGCTGTCTGTGAGCGGGTGGCGGGAACCCTCGCCACGGCTCGATTACGCCGGCAGCGGGAGCCCTGGGTTGTAGGGCGGGCTTCTCTGTGCGTACAGACGCTTCAAGGGGCCCAGCGTGTGCAACGACCCACGCACCACGGACTGCACGGATCAGTTACAGTCAGTATCAGGAAATCAAATCTTAATCTCTGCTCAGTAATAACAGCGGACATTTTTTTCTGATCCCTCCGACAGTTTGAGCCGTGCCGTATCCGCGGTGGCCAGGCTGCCGGTGTACAGTGCTGTGAGGATGGTGACTGAGTCTCTGCGGGACTCCGAGCACAGGATGTGTGGGAGCCGTAGGTGCCAATTTTTTGTATGTCATTCAATGTCTCTGCTCCAACATCTCCTCAAATAAAGCCAATCACGATGCTAGCCTTTTTTAGGGGCTTCGGGCAAGAGACAGACGCGTTAGAGGAAGATAACTCCCCTTTAAAGGCAGTTGAGTCAGTACATCAGATGCTAAGCACTTCATAGTTAGCCCGTTACCATTTTGCCGGGGAAATGATAATGTAGTTAATTACTTTACATGCCTAATTCTAAACGATTTAAATTAGTCTCTCAGTGGTGACATATTTCTGAATACATGTATACCCAAGTTAAAACTTTGGTTTAAAACGTATTAACACTAAAAAGATGTAATTTCCTGTAGGCTCTTTATAGACAGAATTACTTTGTTACACCATCTAGTAGAAAGGGGTGTTGTAAATAATTTGAAATATCTTTATCAATACGACTTAAAAAAAAAAACATTTTCTAAAATAAAATCATTTTATTATTGGTTTTTAATATTTCTTATTCAAATCCATTCAGGTTTAAAATTTGCTCACTGGAATGAAAAACTACATTTTTTAAATACTACTTTAAAAAACAATTAAAATATTCAAAACAAACTTTTTTTTATAAAATGCAATTTAGAATTAGTCTATGTTTTATGTTTTCTGTTTTAATTTGCTAGCTTACTTTCTCATTTTTATTTATTAATGTTTATTTCAGTTTTAGTTTCAGTAATTTTAGTGCTTAGCCTAAATTGGCAATTAACTGAAAAAAAATAAGTTTTTTTCAACTTTTCTATATATTTACAACTTTGATTTGATGTTCACGGTTTCGTCAATAACACTATTTTCAAAGTTTAGTTAACAATAACAGGTCACTGGACACCGACACTATGACGGCGGTTGCTGACCCATTCAGAGGTAATAACGCTGAAAACATAGCAGAATATACCGATCTTCTCTGGAATATCTAGTTCACCTGCTATTAAAACAAAACTCTAAATATTTTTCAAAGATGACATTTTTTCAGATATCCCAAAATCTACACATGCCGGTTAAACATCAAGTGTCCGTTGGCTTGTCACCTGTCTCTCAGCTGCTCTGTGTTTTTCTCCATGCTCTCATTCTCTGTGAACTCCATGAGCTCGCGGGCGGCTCGGCCCATGTTGACCGCCGTGGGCCGCGCGGACGTCAGGTGGCACAGAGAGTCCCTGATGAAGGACACGAGGTCGTCACCCCCAGCGCCCGCCCGCAGCTCCACCGCCAGGCTCAGGCACCCCACGATGGCCATGGCAGGAGCGCCGCGCACCTGCAGGGTGAAAGGTCACACACACCACAGAGTCAGAACCAAAGGAACGCCAGCACTTCTCATTAAGAACCTCATTACCAGGAGCTTCATTTCACACGCCTGCTACACTCACATATGATCCATTTAAATTTGATTTAACAGTTCCATTCAGCTCTAAAATCAGCTCACTGGAATGAAAAACTTGATTTTGGGGTGAAAAGCCCCATAAATGTATTCATATTGATTAGAAACACGTGAATTGGTTCACCGTTTTGAGTTAAAAGTTGTGTGCTGAAGACACACTCGAACATAATCCACAATAAAACCCATTTTACTTTTACAAAATGTTATATATTACCAGGAAACTCAATGAGACAAATGTGCAAAAGTACTACTCGTGGCATTTAGTGAACGTTTTAAAGGAAAACGACATTTCCATTTAAGAGTTTCAAAGAAATTACGGAGTCATCCGAAGTTCACAGTAATCACACTTCAGAGGTTATTAAAGAACTACAAAGAGAAATTATGGTAAGCATGATGTCAAATAATGTTCATCATTCTTTAGAACTTGGAATTCTGCCGTTAAGACCGCAATGAACAATTACCACGCCATTCTGACGTCATCCAGTTCAAAGAGCTGATTAAATATATATATATACATATTCTCTCATTCACTCACCCTCAAGTTGTTGAGTTTCTTTCTTCTGTTGAGCACGGAAGATATTCTGAAGAATGTTGGTAACCGAACAGTGGACAGACAGTTAACCACTGACTTCAATAGAATAGTATGGAACAGTCTGGCTACCAGCATTCTTCAGAATATCTTCGTTGGTGTTCAACAGGAGAAAGAAACTCAATACAGGTTTGGAACAAGTGAAGGGCGAGGAAACGATGACAGAATGTTAATTCTGGGTGAACTGTCCCTTTAATAGTCGTACGATGACATAATTCTCGATTGAAATTGTATGTAATCGTTTCTTTGTACAGGCCAGTCTTGAGAATGTTTTTTTCCTTAGACAAACAGAGTCAAGAGAGACTCTCTGGCGGATGGCTGACCGTGACTTGACTGTCATTTCCCGTGCATTAGTAAAGCTCTCATGACAGCGGCTGGCACAGGACCAAAGCCCCCCAAAACCTCGATTAATCAATAATTCATGCGAGATATTTGCAGAAACAACTATTAATGAAGCGCAGACAAGGCTGCCGGAAAACCATCACCCCAACACATTAATTATGCAGTAGCTACGTTAATCAAGACTGGAATGGCTGGAGAAAGAAAACTCGATGGTTTGCGAAAGACCTTTATGACGTCACAACGTGTGTTCGCGAACGATAAGGGTCCGTTCTAGTTCGGATCATTTTACCGACTCGGACCTTTAAGAGTCTCGTTCAGCAAAATTAACAAATCTTTTTTCGAGTCATTTCATTCATTTTAGCAAAATATAATTAAAATGTAACGTGTTACTTCCCTAATATGTCTACAACTTACGCAAACGTTGATCACAAGTTACAAACAATACAAAACTATAATGCTATAAAAAACAGAAAAGATTAATTCATTGTTACCTGAGTCTTCAGTCTATGATTAGCTCACCTCAGCTCTTTTCTGACAAGTCTTCGGGTTCGAGTCGTTCGTTCATCACGTGACAGTCTCTTAAACTTAACCAATGCGGTCTGAGCCGGAAAGAGAATCGATTAGTTCATCTCTCGAGTCTTTCGAATCGTTCGTTCCTTGGTCACGTGACGTGACCGCATTGGAGAGAGAAATTAGTTAATGTACAAGCTTCTTACAAACGGGTGCATAGTTTATCATCATTATTATAATTATTATTTACTCTTACAGTTACGTGATGCGTTTCTGGTCTGAAATTCTAGCTTTTTACTTCTTTAGTAGTTTATAAATGTGTGACTTTCTGTCATTATGGTACTTTTCCATAACACTGAATGTTGTAACGAAGGAAATAAAGAGTTGGTTATTATTATTAAGTCTCTTTCCGGCTCAGACTACATAGGTTAAACTTCTGGGGCTGTCACGTGATGAAGGA
The DNA here is from genome assembly GCA_018155175.1 of Sinocyclocheilus anophthalmus. Lineage (NCBI taxonomy): Eukaryota > Metazoa > Chordata > Actinopteri > Cypriniformes > Cyprinidae > Sinocyclocheilus > Sinocyclocheilus anophthalmus. The sequence goes on from JADLZN010005939.1 coordinate 22,858, forward strand.
ACGACTCAAACCCGAAGACTCGAGAGATGAACTACTTGATTAACTCCAGTACAGAACCTATAGGATGTTGCGCATGCGCGACAAAACATCCCCGGACGACTCGCGCTTCCGAGTCACATAAAGTTCACGGAACGACCCCCCAAACCACAACCAACACTAGTCGTCACTGGACAGGAACGCTTAAAGAAGTTCAGAAGTTTGTTCACTCATAGAAAAACAACAACAACACAACAGCCAAAAACGTCTAAGCTACACATTTGTGCACAGACCAACAATTGCCAACGACCCCAAAAGGAACGGTACTCGTTAAAACTCTTAACACTTCAAAAGGTGTGTGAACAATGAAAAGAAAAAAGAAAAAACAAATCAATAAACAAATGAGCTCATTAAACCACAAATACACCCAGCACATGAACAGCCAGCTATTACAGAGCGTTGCTCTAACGGTAATGCATGGCTCCCACTGTTTTTTTTATAAACATTTTAAATCTTTAAATCCATAAAAAACATTTCCAACTTGCTTAACCAAGCGCATATAATTAAGACTCGAGCTTGCATTAGTAGACACACACACACACACACACACCAGCATCAGCATCATTCCAGAACATCACAAAGGCCAGCTGGGATTTTATTAATGACATTACATTGTGCTTCCTTCAGTTTAATCATTTAATATCTTATGGTAGAAATACATTCTTCCGGTGTTCTGACGATTTGTGCTGCCCGCTATCGATAGCGAAACATGCTACCTATCAGACTGTGCTAGCAGCATCTTATTCATGTGGTTTGAGGCTATGTCTGTACCTGCCCCTGCCCTAAACCCACCCTTACCCTTAGAACACTGCACATATATTGTTGGTGGCACAGTCTGATAGGTAGCATGTTTCTTCGGGGACTTTACATTAAGCGCAGGTTATGCGGACCACGAACAAAGCGTGCTCTGATCCGACACAAAGGACCGGTATTGAGACGGTCGGACGTGCGTGAACGGAACCGGGCAGAGGATCCGTCGACCGGGCCTGCCGTACCTTCATGCTCTTGATGGCCTCATATCCGTCCCGCACCGAACGGATCTCCTCGTACACGGTCTCGTGCGGCAGCAGCAGCTGGTTAAGGATCTGCAGAGACCCGGACCGGTACCGGATCGCTTCCAGCGTCATGTCCCGTATGAGATGCGGCGTGAAGGTATTCCGGGAGCGCTGGCGCCGATTTGTGACGGGTTCCGTCGGTCCGTTTCGCGTCCGGTGGCTTCGGGGTGTGTTAAAAGCGGGGTGATTCGTGAATCATGAATCGCAAGGTGTGGGCGTAGTTTAAAGGCCTGCACGGATCGGAGAGAAAAGGCGCACCGATCACCGAACCGCGTGTCCGCTCTGGCTGGAAGCCCCGCCCTCTTGGCCACGCCCACTCCTGCCAGTCTTCGAGCTGCGGCGGAGCAACACTAAAGCGACTCGAGACTATTCTTAGCGCCTGAGTGGAAGCATCAAATGAAGAGCAGATGTTCATGACTCGGAATGAGGACGCAAGATCAGGTTTCTGTGGAAAAAATCCATAAAGCCGCACACGCGGGCACTATTGTTCAGAATTTGATATTTTAATATTCATATTTTTATTCAAATTAATATTTTAAGTCGTGACGTCGCTCATTTTAATCTACAGGAACGTTTCCTTCCTAAAATGAAAATGTTGTAATTCACTCGCCTTCATGCAGTCTGTCTTTTGCGGAACACAAAACTAGAATTTTAAAAATCTTCACACAGCTGAATGGGGACCCGGCCAGTTGAGCGCCTAAAAATGACAAAAAAAATTGTACAAATTCTTCTAAAAACATACCTATACAGCAGTGAATCTCAACCTTTCGGAGTACCGGCCCTCAGTCCAATTCAGAAGCATCCTCAAGGACCCCCACAACAAAACTGACTCATTTATGGACCAAATGCAATCTAACTCAAGTTAGTTGACTTGTCCAGTATTTGCCTATATCATCAGCTATATTGGATTGTTCTTTCATGGGAACATGCCATGTCAAAATTCACAAAATATATACAAAAATTCATACTTTATACAGACCCCCTGGCATTACGTCAAGGACCACTAGGGGTCCACGGACCCCTGGTTGAGAAACACTCAATCAATAACTTACTTATAAACATTTATAACCTACCTTAAAGGTGTTTTTTGTCGTTTCTCGAGCATGACAGTCCCAGTCCCCATTTGCATTCATTGTTTAGAGCAGCCAGGACATTCTGCAAAACATCTCCTTCTGTATTAGAAATATTTAAGTCAGTGGCTTTAAAACAACCCAAGTAGGAGTAAACGATGACAAAATCTCAATTTTCAGGTCAACTTTCCTTTTTAATTATTACATCAGACATCATATCCTTCACCGTAGACACATTGACAAATTAATGCAGCTTTTAAAAAATAGAGCCATCATCAGAACATCAGTACATACATTAATACATTAGCAGTGATTGCCTTCGGTATGCGGAGACCCTAATGAACCTGATCTGTACATGCTGGAGTGAATGAGGATGATGAAGGCTAATTGGGTTCAGACAGCATCCTAAAAGACGATGGCGGGCCGAATAAAGAGGTTGTCATGGAGACGCAGCAGCTTTATGTCTGACGCAACCAAACAAACGCCCCTATAAAAGTGTTGATATAATGACTGACTGTATCACACACGCATACTGAGATCCAGACATGTGGATCTGCTCTACAAACAACAAGCGGGTTCAGATGGTGTCAGTCAGGGGTTAAAGTGGATGCCCTTTGACTCCGAAATAGACAAGTGAAAAAAACAGAGGCGACAGCTTCCCTAAAAACATGCTGATCTCAGCATCTGAATGACCACATGTCTCCAACACCACGACACACACAAAAACCTCTTCAGTCACAAACGTACAGACATTATCACCCAGATACAAAACCTCTCACTCGATCTTATCAAACCAAACAGACCCAAAACACACAGAGGCACACATGGACAGCACCCCCCCCCCAAAAAAAAACACCCACACAATGAGCCCCGCTCAAGCTCCTCTCACGACCGGTGTAGTGTCCCGAAATTTGCACCCTGCCAAATTATGCACCCCCTAGTATTGGTAGGTTTAGGAGTAGGTGTGGGGGAGGGGTTAGGATTAGGCAATCAGGTAGCGACTTCAACGAGGGGGTGCATAATCTGGCAGGGGTGCAGAATTCGGCACAACATCGGGTCTCACGCTCACTCTGCTGAAGCATCGGGGTGCGGATAATCCACGATTATGGGATATTATCCGCATCTCACACTTGAACTTCTTCCCTGGAGTGCTGAGATTATTCCCATATCACTGTTGTGCAGCGGCATTATCCTAATCTGGGAATGCTGGAGGACACAGATTACAATAAAGACTACAGATTAACAGCATTTAGACGTGAGAGAGAGGTTAGGCTGAATAATGATGTCAGATAGGAGGAAATGGAAGTCAAAAAAAAAAAAAGGGTTAAAATGAAAAGACCAATTTAGTTTTTGTAATGCTAGTTACATGCATGAAACTGTCAGAGGGAATGAATGACCATCTCTAATTCTGTTCTCCGATAACCGTAGGTATATTTATCTTTAAGTATTTCTATACAAAGCATTGCATGGGGGAATCTCGCTAACTAATATTTCACCAAAAATTGTATTATATATGCACTACCGCTCAAAAGTTTGGGAGCAGTAAGACTTGTAATTTTTTTTAAAGAAGTCTCTTATGCTCATCAAGGCTGCATTTATTTGATCAAAAATACCATGGGGGACCCCCAGTAATGTTATTGCAATATAAAATAATGGTTTCTATTTTAATATATTGTAAACTGTAATTTATTGCTGTGATGCGCAGCTGTATTTTCAGCATCATTACTCCAGTCTTCAGTGTCACATGATCCTTCAGAAATCATTCTGATATGCTGATTTATTATCAGTTGTTAAACTCAAAATCAGTTGATTAAACGGTTGTGCTGCTTCATATTTATTTGGAACCTGTGATACTTTTTTCAGGATTCTTTGATGAATAAAAAGTTAAAAAGAAGAGCATTTATTTAAAATAGAAATCTTTTCTAACAATACACACAACCGTTCAAAAGTTTGGGGTCAGTACATTTTTATAATTTCTTTTTTTTTGAAGATATTAAAAACTTTTATTCAGCAAGGAGTGTAAATTGATATGAAAGTGATAGCAAATATTATATTGGTAGAAAGATTTATATTTCAATAAAATGCTGTTCTTTTAAACTTTTTATCCATCAAAGAATCAAGAAAAAAGTATCACAGGTTCCAAAAAACATATTGCAACATTGTACATTCTAATAAATAAATCGGCATATTGAATGATCTGAAGGAGCATGGACTCTTTATAACTGGAGGAGGCTGATGGAAATTCAGCTTTGGGTCAAAGAAAAAAAAATATTCGAAGTAATTATTAAAATAGAAACCATTATTTATATTGTAATAACATTTTGCATTTAATTACTGTTTTTTTCTGTATTTTGAGCAAATAATGCAGCATGAGAGCATAAGAGACTTCTTAAAAAACCTTAAAAGTCTTACGCGCCCAAAATTTTGAGCTTTGTGGTAGCGTATATATATCTATTAATCATATTATTTTTACCATTTAATAAATTACATATTTATATAAGGACCATTTGCATTGACAATTAAGCACAAGTTGCCTCCATAATTCTCATTACTATAATGCATTTTATACAGTCAAAGATTTTCCAGAATATATAGGTTCTGTTCTCATATATATTATCCATGCTGTAATCCTGTAAGTTTACAATTGGGAAAGGAAAAATAAATGCGTACAGCAAATATTTAGGATAGTTACTGTAACTTATTTTTAATTTTAATAAGAATAATTCTTTTCACATTACATTTCAAATGTGCTTAATTGTCAAAACAAAAAAAACAATGGTCCTAAAATAACGTATTTAAATATAATTTCTAATCTCTTTCTTTTTGGGGGCTCGAAAAATGTGATCCAGTCATGTTGTTGATGGGTTTTTGTGAGATTCCCCCTTTTTGTTAGTGTTTGTTTGATGTTTATTTTTGCATGAGGTGAGATGAGTTTGAGCTCCCTCGAAACATTCAGATGTCTGTCCTTACAAAAGAGAAAAAAGAGGAATGTTCTGATGGAGAGCAATGAAGTGCAGCATTGTAAAAGGTGTAGTGTTTCCCTCTGCAGCTCCGTTATATCCGTCACGATTCGTTTATATTCTCATGATTTCAGAAGAGTTTTCCAGCAGACAGTCGCGCCACGTCACATCCCTTCACTGTCTGACGGCCCGCTTTTTCCTGACTGACTCCAGCTGTGAGAGAGAGACAGTGAACGACACGGCAGTGAGTTCACATGAAGATGAGCCTGAACCACAGACACTGCAGGCTTTAATATTCATATTCACCTCGTTCTCCACCTTCTTCAGTCGGCCGAGTGCGTCTTTTGCTGCATCCTGAGAAACGAGAACAGCTTTAATCTAAACGATTGTTTCAGAATTGAGGAAATTACTTCACAAAAGTGACATCCAGCTTCTGCTGTGTTTTAAGGCACATCACAAAGTTTTGATGAAATATCTGAGCAACGGCATGAGTGTTTCAAGTCAACATGAAATGACATTCGCAACCCATTTTACTTCAGTAATGTCAAGCACTTCTGAGTGATATGAGAATGAAAATTAGACACCTCACAGCTTATCAATGTGATTACGCAGAACAGCTAAAGTCTGATTGTGTGTGTGTGTGGTTTGCTCACCCTGTTGCCTTGGCTGGAAAACATTTTGACTGAATCCGAGAGCCCGTGAAGAATCTGTATGCCAGCCCATTTCATATTCTGAGACAGACAGAGAGTATATCTGTTTTTGCTACTGAAACAGATCTTAATATGTAGCGCTGAGAAGATCAATTCATTGTAATGAATGTTTATTTAGAAGGTTCATTTAAATTAACCATTTAAAAAATGATTCACAGATTCATTTGAATCATCAATCAGTATTATTCCCAGCAGTCCACAATATGCAGCATTTTATGTTTGTATTCGTAACAAAACAAAAACAATTAAGTGAAATAGGGTGGTTTAAGGTTAGGTTTTGGGATGTTTTTCCTCTTTTTTAAATTATATAAACCACTGTTGTAAAGTTTGGGATTTTTAATGTTTCTGAAAGAGGTCTCTCATGCTCAGCAAGGCTGCATTTATTTTAATCAAACATACAGTAAAAATTTCAAAATTAAAACAAACTGTTTCTATTTCAATATATATCAATATGTAATTTATTCCTGTGGTCAAAGCTGAATGTTCAGCATCATTACTCCGGTCTTCAGTGTCGCACGATCTTCAGAAATCATTCTAATATGCTGATCTGCTGCTCAAGACACATTTCGCATACTATTAATGTTGAAAACAGTTGTGCTGTCGAATATTGTTGTGAAAACTTTGATGGATAGAAAGTTCAAACAACAGCATTGACTTGAAACAGAAATCTTTTGTAACATTCTAAGTCACTTTTGACCAATTGAATGCATCCTTGCGGAATTACAGCATTAACGTTTTAGAAAATAAATCTTACTGACCCCAAACTTTGAATGGTAGTGCACATCATTTGCACCTTAGTTAAAAGTTTCCTAATTGCATGTGGTACCTGTCAGTGCTGCCGGATGTTTCTCCAGGTATGATTTCTGCCACTGCAGTCGCTGACAGACATCCATGTGCTGCTTGATCTGCTCTGACGGGTCTCGTCTGTTCTTTTTATAATCGTTGATCTAAAGAGAAGCACAAAATGACTCATGATACACTCTATATCCAGTCAACAGCTCAATCCTATCACGACTGACACCAGCACACACCTTCCACTCCAGTCTCTCTTTGTCGTGGTGAAGCAGACTGAAGCTGTGCAGCTTATACTGCGGAGGAGACGAGCTGAAACCAACCAGAGACATGTGTTAAACACACTCACAGAGCGACAGGAAATCAGTGCCGTACGATCAGCTTTAGTGTTACCTTGGTTTAGAGTTCTTGTCGTGATCGTTTCTGGGTTTGGATCTTGGAGAAGAAGCCTGTTGGAAAGAAAAGGTTTCATGCAGCTTCTGTCCAGCTGTCTTTATATGGAAGAACACATCCTGTGTGTAACATAAATGGCAATAATTGGCATCTCATACCCGTTCCTTTTCCCTGCTTTTCTCTCGCTCTCGGTCCTTCTCCGGTGAAGGTGTGAGCGGGTCGATGACGAGCCATTTCTCCGTCACCGGCTGCAGCTGAACTCCAGACAGCGGCTCACGGATCTTCACACACACCTCCAGCTTCCCTCCCGTCGCCTTGCGTCCGTCCAACACCTGCAACAGCAGCACAGGCTCATGAGACACCAGCGCTCATGTGCATGTGATACGTGTGCGCGAGTTTGTGTGAATCACTCACGTCTATAATATCTCTGATCTCACACTGGTTCTCCAGAGCTTCCAGCTTCAGCTGAGCACTTCCCACCACTTTATCTGTCTTGAATAGACCACTGCGGACACGCACACACAGACACAGACACAGACACAGACAGACAGACAGACAGACAGACAGACAGACACAGACAGACAGACAGACACACACAGAGACAGACACACACACAGACAGACACACACACAGACAGACACACACACAGACAGACACACACACAGACACACACACACACACACACAGACAGACAGACACACACATACACACACACAGACACACAGACAGACAGACACACACACACACACACACACACACACAGACAGACAGACAGACAGACACACACAGATCAAATAATTAAGAGTGATAGTGATAGTGACACACATGAAAAGTAAAAAACTATTTTGCCTAAAGAAAACTAGGCTTATTTTTAGGACCATTAATTTGAACTAATTTCATGACAATTAAACAATAAAAATGAAAAATGATTATTAATTATTTAAATTGTAATAAAACATTTAAGCTGATTTGTTATAAATTCCTTTAAAAAATATTTTAAAATGTAACATTTAAAAAAAATGACAATATTGAGAACCATCATTGAAAATAATGTAAATTTGCAACAAAAAAAAAATGTAAAAAATGCAGATACATAACAGTAATGAGAATTTGTGAAGAAAATCTGCTTAATTGTCACTATGCAAAAATGATGTACATGATGAATTTATTTTTTGCCAAAAAACGTTGCAATTAATTGATCAAAAGTGCAGTTTTTAATTTTTTTAGTCTATGGTGGAAAGAAAAACAAAAATAGAATTTTGAGATGAAAACTCTATATAAACTCACAATTCTGGAAAAACAATACTGAGTTGTGAAATAAAATATCACAATTCTTTTTAAGTTTTATTCTGTGGAGGAAATAAGCTTCCATAAAAACCCTTAATAATCCAAAAAATTATCTTAATTTTCCTTATGCTATATATTACTGTTCTTATGGGGTGGAATGTGATCTGGACGTGTTATTGTCAGATTCACTGTTAGTGTTGATTAATAGGAGACTCACCCTTTGTGTACGACCTCAAACTTGATGCCTTTGGCCTGTACCACTCTCTTAAAGCCTCTGTGATCTCGCTTGATGTTCAGCTTGAACTTCTCCTTAAACTCTGAAAACACACAGAGACTGTCAGCTAATGCCGGCAGCTGTTTAACACAGATCGTGCATGTGTGTGTGTGTGTGTGTGTGTGTGTATACCTGGACAGTTGGAGTTTCTCACAGTGCTGGTTTTGTCTCTCTGAGCTTCTTCCTAAGAATCAAACACACACTGTTAGATGCCAATAGCATGTCTGCGTGTGTGGAAGAGAGTGAAAGTGTTGCGTACCGCGCTGGGGAACGGGAACTCAAAGCGCACACTTGCATCCAGATCGTTGCCCGAGACTCCTGGAGAAAACAAAGAAAACAACATTTGCAGTCATTTTGTCACAGAATTTCACATTTTTTTATTCATATATAGACACTACTGATAAAAAGGTTGGGGTTAGTGAACATTTTTTTGAAAGAAATGAATAAAAACATGCCCCAAACTTTTAAACGGTAGTGTATTTCAGAGACAATCAGCCTTTTTACAGCTTTATGACACACAGGCACACGTTCACATACACACCTGGAGGAGCAGGCAGGTTGATTCCTTTCACGACGGTCAGCAACATGTCATTGGACGTCAGGGTAGGAAAGATCCTAAACACAGAGATGAAGACATATAGAGAGTCTGTGTAGGACGTCCTCACTGACAGACGTGTTGCGTGTGTGTGGTTCTTACTTGACAGAGTTGAAGGTGCGCTCCTCTGTGTGGAATTTGGGAACTGATCTTCCTTTAGCGTGAGCTTTCTCAGCACTTCACTATACGTCAGCATCCTCAGCCAGCTTCTCAAACATACACACAAACACACACACACACACACACAAACATATAGTATATAGTAGATATTTTTGTTTATCAGGGGGCTTTCATTTATGATAATATTTTATCAGAGCTAATAAACCTTACTCGGCAGCAATCCTTAAACCAAACCCTTTTTTATTTACTATGTTCATTAATAAGTTTTTCTCATGAGGACTGTTTGCTGCTCCCACAATGTTCATCTCAGGTTTTACTATCCATGTGGGCACATTTAGTCCTAAACAAGTAGCAAAATCTAACCGGAACACAAACAAAACACTTAAGGCACAAGCTCAGGAAAATTACATTTTAATTTTAAGATTTAGCTTAGAACTGGGATTATGATAATTATTACATATTGTAATTAATAAATAAAAAACTATTAATTCATTCATTTAACCTTTATACCATTCATATGATTTTTTTTTTTAAAGATATATCTATATATATATATTATATATATTATTATTAGATAAGTATGAAATAAGTAAAAAGCAAAAGCAGTACTTAACTTTTTTTTTTTGGAAAATTGCATGTTTAATACTTGTTTAGGTAAACATGTCCCATCTGGCTTTTAATTAGTTTTTGATTTATACACAACCTTTTGAAGGTTTGGGAAAAAAAGTATATTATTTATATTACTTATAATAGAAATCTTCTGTAAGATTCTAAATACATCAATTTAATGCATCCTTTCTGAATAAAAGTTTTAATTTCTTAAAAAAAAAAATATTCAAACTTGTGAACAGCAGTGTACAATCATCACTCAAAACACACACCTGACAATTCTGCTTACCTGATGATGATTTCTAATAAATGTATCATCAAGATAAATGAAAACACACACCTGGCAGTTTCAGCTAGGTTCCCCACATGAGTGAACTGCTGCGAGTATGCCAGGCATTTCTGGACACAAGTGTTAGAAAGTCATTTAGACTGTAAATAAAGCATGCACTTCTCTTGAATTCTGTTTGGATGGATCAGATCTCTGTTGTTCAGCTGGTCGTGTGTGTAATAACCTCGTGCTGCTGTTTGAGCTGCGCCACCAGTTGAGTGTACTGCTCAGATGAGCGCGGAGAGAGAGCGGACGAGCGTGAATGAGACAGTCTGTAGTCGTCCTCACTGACCGGAGCGGCCGGCACCTGGACACCAGACAATCAACTTATAGCACTTTCAGAAATCGGATAAAAACGTAAAAAGCATAACCACACACGATGTGCATCATTTATTCATCATTTTGTAGAAGTAGAGTTTAAAAACCTTGCTGTATTTTTTGTACAAAAGGTACATCAGCATCTTGCTCTGACCAAAGTGACTTGATAATTACGACTTCGTAACTCATAAACACAAATGCACCATCAAATTTAACGTCACTGTTTCGGTGCGTCAGCGATTCACAAACCTTGGTGATGTCCACAGGAAGTCCGGCCTTGGCGGCAGTGATCATGGGCTCGAGGCCTTTAGCGTTTCTCAGGTGCTGAGTGGCTCCCTGCATGTCCTTCATCTCTTTAGAGCGCAGCGCAGCCTTCACGAACTGCTGCCTGCGCATGGTCAGGAAATCCAGCTGCTGCTGGGCTGCACAACAACACACACGTCACACAACAGTGCGTACATGTTAATAGTGACGTCCAAAAAAAAATATCTAATTTCAAATATTTGTTGAGGAGGCAGCCTTATCAGTGGCACACCAGATGCGATGACGATGTAAGTGTGTAAGTGAATGTTTTTCTTAGCTTATCCAGTTAAAGCCACTAGATGAGAAAAGCTTTTCTTCACCTTAACTGAAATTATGCATTTAAAATTCGAATTTAGTTTTTCAGCCATTTTGACAGCCCTACACGTTAATGGCGATATATAAACGCACATCTACCTTTCCCTCCTAGTTTGGGGGCGTTTGTGGAGCCGGTGGGCGTCCCTGCGGCGGATGAGGCTTTTGGAGGAGCGGGAGCTCTGGATTTCTGAACTGCAGGCTACACGGAAACATAGAGATGAAGAATCAGACTGAAGCACAGTTTCCAGATGTTTCGCTGAACTTTGACGCTACCTTCTGTGCTTTCTCGTCTTCATCTGCGTTGGCATCTGCGTCCTGATTGGCCAGTTTCATGGCTGTCTCCAGGACGCCCATAAAATTCTGCTGGCCGCCTTCAGTGCCCTGCAGTGGAGGACAACCTGACATGCACAAACATTAACAATGTCAATGTTAACTATCTACCACAGAAGCTTGACATGGAAATTCACAATTCTGAGAAAGAAATTTCAGAATGGTGAGATAAAAAAAATAAAAAAAAATAATTTTTTTTTTATTCCATGGCAGAAAAAAAAAAACTGAATTGTAGGACGTAAACTCAAGTAATTATTACTTTTTTTTCAGAACTGAAAGAAAACAAGGCTGAATTGTAAGAGAAAAAAGGTTTATTTACATTTTTAATTTTTATTCTGTGCAGAAACGGCTTCCATTACTACATTATATCTGTTTTACCTCTTATAATTAAATTCCATCATTTTAAAGGTACGCTACAATTCAGAGTATGGGGCAGTAAAAGGGGTTTTTATTTGAAAAGAAATTACATTTCTATTTCTATTCAAAGAAATGACGTTCTTTGAACTTTCTATTAATCAAAAACAGATGAGACTGGAGTAAGATGCTGAACATTCCGCTTGATCCAGGAATAAATGTTTAATAGAAAATTAGAAATGTTTAATAAAAATGTAAATTAATTAACGTTTTCTTTTATAAATTTTCACATAGAAAAAACGTATTTTCAGCCATTAAATCAAGTTAAATTCCAAAAATTTTAAAGTAAAAAAAAAAACATATATATAAAAATAATATCTAGACCAACCCCCAGACTCTGACAGCCGTGCAAGTAATAGCATTAAATATTAAGTATATAAATTAAATAAATACATAAATAATCAGCACACCACACTCTAACATTTACAAACACCTCTTGATATTTTTAGATTTTAATTAACACATTATATGGTACACTTTTTTAACCTTCACTGGTGAGAGACATTCAAAGATGTCCTACTATTTTTGTGAAGACTTATGTGACCCTGGAGCACAAAAGCAGTGTTAAGTCGCTGGGGTATATTTGTAGCAATAGCCCAAAATACATTGTATGGGTCAAAACTATTGATTTTTCTTTTATGCCAAAAATCATTAGGATATTAATTAAAGATCATGTTCCATGAAGATATTTTGTAAATTTCCTACTGTAAATATATCAAAACTTAATTTTTGATCAGTAATATGCATGGTTAAGAACTTCATTTGGATAACTTTTAAAGGCGATTTTCCTCAATATTTAGATTTTTTTGCACCCTCAGATTCCAGATTTTCAAATAGTTATATCTCGGTCAAATATTGTCCTATCCTAACAAACTATACATCAATGGAAAGCTTATTTATTCAGATTTCAGATGATGTATAAATCTCAATTTAAAAAAATTGACCCTTTTGACTGGTTTTGTGGTCCAGGGTCACAATTGTCAGAAATGTGGCTTTTGCTGGAAACAAGTAAACAAGCGTTACCTGGTGGAACAGGAAGTTCTGCCAGATTCACCGGCTGTCCTGCTTTATGAGCTTTAATGGCATCTTGATATTGCTGAAGTCAAGAACACACACACACAAGAGATGAATGAAATGGCACCTGTTGTTTTATTGAAGTGAGTCTTCGCGCGTGTTACCTTGATTATGCGCTGGTGCATGCGTGCTTTGCGGTCGTCTCCTTTGCTCTTGGCGCTCTCTGCGGCTTCTTTATATTTGTCCATGCGCTGCTGTAAGGCCTCGGCGACGCTCCGGGGAGCAGAGAGAGCTGAAACACATGTATATGCTTTAATTTACAGCATAACTGATATCTTGACTGGGTTTGATTAATGTGTGGGATGTCAGGTTTACACGCACACATTCTCACCTGTGTCTGGGGCAGTAGTGGGTGCAGCAGGAGGGGCGGCTGGTTTAGCGGACAGCTGAGGAGGGTTAGAACGTGGCACTTCAACCTCTCCTGAAAGACAGAGACACTTTCAGCAAACTCAGACTAACCAGAATGAAACTGATGTGAATGAAGGTCTGTGAGGTAAAGCTGTACCAGGAGGGGGCGGCAGTGAGCTGATGTCCACAAACTCGCCTCTGTCAACACTCTCCACCACGGAGTCCAATCTCTGTGAGCAAGGGAGAGATGGAGAGCAAGTCACATTTCATTTTCCCAGTTATCGTGTTTAATTCTAATCTAGTGTTGTGTAGGCAGATGAATCTACAATCCACAATAACAGACCTACACTTCTGTACAAACGTTCGGGGTCAGTAAGAGTTTTAATGTTTTTCAACTAAGTCGGTTCTGTTTTCTATGTGAATATATTGTAAACTGAATATACTGTATTCATTTCTTTTTAAATAAATAATCGTACAGACCCCAGATTTTTGAATGTTAGTGCACATGAACAAAATGTGAATGGCAACAAAGAAATGAATGTGAATGTGTGACTCTGTTGCCTGAGTTAAACATGTTAATCATGAATTAGTGAACCCCCCCCCCAACCCCCCCCCCCCCCCCCCCCCCCCCCCCCCCACCCCCCCCCCCCCCCCGACTCATTCACCTTGGACACTTGGTAGAGTTGTTTGGCTTGATCAGTGTTTCCACTCTGTTTGGCCTTTAAGGCTGCCAGCTTATACTCTCTCTGTCTGCTTAAAATACTCGCTTTGAGCTCTGAAACACACACAAACATGTGTACGGCAACAGCTTCACAGTGACAGTTGAATTATAACATCAGAGTGTGTGTGTGTGTGTGAGTATGTGTGTGTGTGTGTGAGTGTGTGCGTGTGTGTGTGAAAGAGTGCGTGCGTGCATGTGTGTGTGTGTGAAAGAGTGTGTGTGTGTGTGAGAGAGAGAGTGTGTGTGTGTGTGTGAGAGAGTGTGTGTGGTGTGTGTGTGTGTGGTAGAGAGGTGTGTGTTGTGTGTTGTTGAAAGAGAGTGCGTGGGGATGTGAGAGTGGGTGTGTGGACGAGAAGAGAGGAGAGGGAGAGTGTGTGTGTGTGTGTGTGTGTGTGAGAGTGTGTGTGTGAGAGAGAGTGTGTGTGTGTGTGTGTGTGTGTGTGTGTGGTGTGAGAGAGAGAGTGAGAGAGTGAGAGTGTGTGTGAGAGAGAGAGTGTGTGTGTGTGTGTGTGAGAGAGTGTGTGTGTGTGTGTCTGTGCGTGTGTGAGTGGGGTGTGGGTGAGGAGAGAGTGTGGTGTGTGTGTGTGTGTGAGTGTGTGTGTGAGAGCGTGTGTGAGTGAGAGCGTGTGTGTGTGAGAGTGTATGTACCTGAGTGCTCTGTGTTGGGCTGGCTGGGTGTGAGGGGCGATATGGCTGGCGTGTCGGGCGTTACGGCCGTCGCTCTCTGTGACGGAGGCAGTAGCAGCTGAGGTTTAGATGGAGCGGCTGGCAGGGCGTCCTGCACTGGCTTGATGTTGGCCGTCTGCAGTGGCGTGTTTGCTGGAGCAGGCTTTTCTGGCTCTCTGATTGGCTCGGCCTGCGGAGCAGTGGAGGGTTTTCCACCGGTGGCGACAGGAGGAGGAATCTCATCTTCATCGATGGGTTTCCCCTTTTTAACCGACGTCAACATAGACTGTAGAGTCTAAAAACAAAGAGAATATGTTACCGACTGCTCTGAAACCCTCAAACATGAGGAAAAACTGACCGGGACTGAGAGCTTGTAATGTCTCGGATACTTGATGCATATAATACATCGCCTTTGGTGATATATCGGTTGATCGCTATCTGAGACATCACAAAATTTCGGTCTTTTTTCTGTTTGACTGATAAAAGGCGTGAGCAGGACTTTTATTTTGACATCACCTGAATGCAGAAGCACAGGACTTCCTATTCTCTGTCTTCATTAGTTTACTGTCTTTGTTTACCAGTCTAATAGAACGGCAAATGCTATAATACTTCACAAATATGCCATCGATATTTAAGAAATACACATGTATATCATTTAAACAAGTCTTTAAATATCTGGTAAACATTTATTTCCAAAAACCTCGCAAACGTTTGGAAAATCCAGCTGAAGAGCACATTGTATCCTTTGCGCATGACATTGCACTAATATATTTTATTATTGCTATATAGTGTAGCATAAATGTAGTAAATATTAAAATATAATTTAAAAATAATCAAACTTAGAAAAAAGATACTATATAAAATATAGTATAAATTGTTTATTTTACAGATATCTTTAATCAAGTTCAAATTGTTCTTTTTCTTCAAATTGATACATTTTCAAATTATTTACTTCTAATAGTGTGTAAAATAAATGTAAATATGATTGCAGCAATAGTTACACTTGTGTTATTCACTATAGGTAAATTAAAAGATCTAATTTATTTCAAATTCTTTTTGTAAATATTATGTACAATAAATAAAAATACAATTGCAGTATTTGTTAGTCTGGGGTTTTATTTACTATGGTAACTTAAATACCCGTCTAATTTAGTTAGAATACTTTTAATAAATACCATGTAAAATAAATATAATTGCAGTAATTGTTATGCTTGTGTTATTTACTATTGTTAAATTAAATAGTCTTCTAATTTATCTGTATATTTTAGTAAATATTATATAAAATACTTGTAAAAAATGTATAGCCTGAATGCACCGTAAGTCGCTTTGGATAAAAAAGGTCTGCTAAATGCATACATTTATTTATTTATAAAATAAATATCATATATGGCCTTTATATCAGCCACCCTGCTCTCTAAGATAGTAGCATCAGTTATCAGAAAGTCCATATCGGTTGACCTCTAGTCTTGGATCTGTCTCACCTTCAGTCCGCGGTCGTATCGCCGTGCTTTGCTGGTCTCCCCCGCGGCCTTGGCGTTGGTAATGGCCGTTTGGTACATGTCCAAGCGCTCTTGCAGGCGAGCCTCCAGGCTGGTAGGTGCATTCTGGGATGCGGGCGCTGCATTTGAGCGTTGAGGCGGCACTGGTGACGGAGGGGGCTTCCTGACCCCTTGCTCCTCATTGTCTTCCAGCACCTCATTCAACTCAGCCTGAAACACACAACGACTTCAATCAGAAACGTTTCCTGTGAGAAAGTTGTGCCACCCGTAGAGGACGTGAAGACAAGAAGGTTTTTGTCTTACCAAGAGATCAGCATCGTTCTCCAAATCACCATCATCGTCTCCGTCCTCATCCAGGTCGTTCATACAAAGGGCTGCCATGCGCTCAATGTCCTCCATGGGCACTGGAGCTACATGACGCAAAAAAGAGAGAAAGATGACGAAAAAATCCCAAGGGTCAAGGTTTGGGTGCTAAGCATGGCTTGCTGCTGGTAGAAGGCAATATCTTCACCTTTTCCTCCAGGTTTCTTGGCCGCTGGTCCGCCCCTCCCTCCTCCTCCTCCTCCTCCTCCTCCTCCCATCAATGCCAGAAGCTCCGCCTCCAGCGCCACATCATTTCCTCCAGAGTCATCCAGCCCATCGTCAGGAGCCAAATCCAACAGCAATCCCATCTGATTGCATGTGAGGATGGAGAGCCAGGGTTATTTTAGTATCTTTGAGATACTATTTTAATTTTTATCACTGGTTTATCATTCTCATGTCATTTTAATTTCAGTTAAAGTTTTAGTAATTTTTTTTGCGTGTCATTTTTATTCGTTTCTTAAAATCTTTTTATTTCCGTTTTAGTTATTTTAGTACTTCAAGTTAAACTAAATAAAAATGAAAAAATGTACCTGAAATAAAATAGGTTTTCATATTTTATTTCATTTCTATTTCAAGTAACAAAATTTTTACGCTGTTAGTTTTAGTTGATTGGAGAGCGACTGATTTATTGATTGTTTTAACTTATGAACTTGCAAATTCAAAAGCATTTTATGTACCTACATTCACTTAATATGTCTATAGAACATTTCATATCCTTTCATTTGATTTTAGTTTTTCTTATTTTATTATGGTACTTCAGGTGAAAGTAAATGAAAGTTACAAATGCTGCCTTTGCAACTAGCATCATTTTTTTCTTTTTGATATTTTATTTTGGTTATTGTTCATTTTATTTCAAGTAACACGTTTTTTAAACTAGGTTTTAGTTTTAATTTACAATAGTAACCCTCAAAACTGATTTATATAATTTTTTGCATGTGTGGCACTCAAAGTGAATGCAGTTTAAGCACTAAATAATTGGAGAAGTCCTACATGTCACCACAAGTCTGTCATTTTCATGAAATATTATAAAGTAAAATAAATACATAATTAAATAAACATGCACAGTCTTCTTGACTCTCATCTTGTGTATTACCTGTTTGGCCTTGGAGGGCCCCTGGCCCTTCTGCGGAGGGTTCCGGCTTCGACTCATTTTCTCCACTGGTCCCTCAAACCTGGAGTGAGATTGATTCATTAATAACAGCCACTGCATCAGGATCAGCCTGTCAATAACACCAGAAAGCGTCACGGCGCATTCCTACGCCATTACGCGAATCGTGACGTTTGACGTTTGTATTTGCATAATCCACGCATTGACAGAATCGACGGCAATACATATATATTTAATAGTTTTATATTTACGCCTTACACATTAACTGACTATGAGATCAACAGGGACTGTTTCAACAGTATTTAACCTGCTAGTGTTGTAACAGGTTTAAACAGGTCAACCCAAAGCACATATTTAGCTGATTTTGCACCAAAACTGATGGAGGCAAAGCCCAATGAAGCCATAAAATAGATATAAGATCATTCATAATATAAATCATAACGTAAACAACTAAGTCAGTCAAAGTGTCTGCTAGCAAGGAGGCTAATTCTTACATCAGACTCTATTTACTAATAATTTGAACGCGATACCTCGATCATATGTTCCTCCGAGGGCGGGTTTCGTGGTGAATATCTGTTCCGTTAAGAAGAATAAGCTGCCTGTGATTAAGTTTTTGCACCAGAGTGTCATTAATACAGAGATAAACACAGATCTGCACCGCTGTCAATGTAGTTTCAGCACTTCCTGCTTTTCGCCAGGTTTCCCGTAGCAACGGCAGAGGCTCGCGCTTTACGGCACGCGGGAACGGCCCACAACCCAGGACTTGTAGTTTTTTTTGTAGGACTTGTAGTTCAATCGCTAGCGTGTCGGTGTATCACGATTTTAAATAATTTATTTAACATTTGTGATGGTTTGTCGTGTTATAGTTTGTTTTCTTTGAGAAGAGGTGCAGAAATCGTTTACTAAACTAAACTTCGCATGCTTATTTGACTCGGTTTGATGTCTGCCAGATAAATTATACGTTATTTATATTTTTAAAACGGTTTATTTGATTTGTTAAGTGATTCGTAATTGGTTATAAGAAATTATTGTACAAAATTGGGTTTTGAGGGAAAATTGAATTAATGCATTTTATCAAACAATCTACAGTATGCAAATTAGGTGTGTCATTAACATGTTTGCACTTTTATTCATTTAGTTGAATCTGGACTAAATCAAGACAATGACCAAAAGAAAATCCAAGACGACAGGTACCTTGGACCCGTGTAAGTCATTCACACTACCAGCTTGATTAGAGCTATATTGCATATTTCATTTTCAGTAAATAGAGAACATGTTGATGCGATTAAATGTATTTTAGCAGAGTTCAAAACCCCTAAGAGGACGCAGCCCAGAGTGAAACGACAGAAAAGCACTGAAGAAACAAACCTGCAGCCTGAAGGCGAAAACAAGGTGATTTTTCTCTTGATTACATATCAATAACATTTGAAGGAAATTATAATATGCTTCGATTTCAGTTTGCTGATTCACATAACTCTTTACCTTAATGTCTAGACACCAGAATCAGAAAACAACAATTCCCACAATGCAGCATGCTCAGACGAACTGGATGAACATCAGCCTGGACAGAGCACATTACAAGTCACTCAGACAACAGAATTCCCTGTAGATCCGTGTTGTTCCTTGGAAGAAAAAACAAGCCGTGATGATAATGTTGAGCGTGGAAACGGCACAAATCCACCTGAGGTCTCTCAAGAGATTGAACAAACTGCAGCGATCCCAGTACAAACCCCAGAACTTGACAATAGCATCAAACACACTCTCTCCAGCCCTTTGAATGCAGAAGCTATTAATGTAGATCAGCCCGACATACAGCTAGAGGATGAAGAAAGTGAATTCACAAGCAATTCAAACCGTGAATCTCAGAAGGTCCCAGATGACTGTGACTCTGAATTACCATCAGATGAGCATCAAACCGAGAGAGAATTGCCACATGAGGAGAATATAGCCACTGAACCAAAGATGGGTGAACGATTAGGGTCTTCACGAGACCGCAGTTGACCAGATAGGAATTCTGAAGATGCAGGTTCTGCAGATCCTCTAGTAAAGAGGAAAATAAGAAAGAGGATGGGAATGTGTTGGCTTGGAGAAAAGAAGAAGATGCTCAAAGGACAGCCGACTAGAGGGAATGTGTTTGGAGGAGGGCAAGAGAACGAGGCGGGGCAAGTTACGAATGATGAGCCGCTCTTGATGAGAGACAGTGTGAAAAATGATAGCTCCATTTCCCTTGAACAAGAGAGAGTTACTGAGTTCGAGGTTTCTGTGCCCTCCTTCCCAGCCTCTTGCCCATTGGAAGATATACCTGTACAGGAGGAACGGGAGCATCCTGATGTTCAGTATGGGAATGAAGTCCAGATATTGGTGGAATGCATGTCAAGCAAGCAGATTACTCATAAAACTGACAATGTGATCCCATCCCATGCTAATGATGGTGATCTAAACCCTCTCGAGCAAAATGAAATCAAATGCATGGAGCGAAATGCTAATGAATGCAACATTAGAGAAGATGTCACAACTGAGATTGGCACTGAAGTACCTGTAGACTTTGCAGAAGTTTACAAGGACTCAGTCAATGATTCGGCTCAAGATGCAGTTTTGATAGACAGTTCACTTGAAGTCCTCAAAGAGGCCAATGACGCCTCAGCATCCACTTCTGAGGTTGCTAACCATTTTGGAGAAGAACTCGTAGTGGGAGGCAATGAGATGGAGCAGTGTTGTCCATGTGAATGTGACATGAACAGTGACCACACCAACGAGCAGTCTGTGGAGCTCATGGATATCGCGGCGAATGAGACCATCAGTGCACCTCCTGTAATCCGTGAGACAGAAGATAAGTCTTCAGACTTTACTGTGGTTGCCGTCACAGTCACAGCTGAGAACAAGGCAGACTGTGAGGACAACAGCGTGTCGAGTTTGTCCCTAGCTGCAGCTCCACCGGGTGGTGCAAATGAAGACGTGCAAGTGAGGGATTCTTTTGAATGAAGAACATACACTTAAAGCAGGGGTGTCCAAACCTGCTCCTGGAGGGCCACTGTCCTGCAGAGTTTAGCGCCAACCCTAATTAAACACACCTCAACCAGTTAATTAAGCTCTTCAGACTGGAAGCTTCTATGCAAGTGTGCTGGTTAGATCTAAACTGTGGACACCCCAACTTAAAAAAAAACAGTCATATCATTCCAGAACCAGATTTCAAGAAGATATACTGCAGAATGTCGAAAGTGCCTTAAAGGTCTTTTAACCTCTAGAAAAGTCATAAAAGCACCATATAAATAGTCCATACGACTTCTATAAGATATCTTTGGGTGAGAAAAAAAAGGACAGTTGACACAAAAATCAGCATTGATTGACATCAATGTGCCTTAGTTGAATTTAATTTGAAATTAGTTGAAGGGGATGAAAAAAGCCTTCTAGCTTCGTAATGATGTGAGAGATTGAGTAAATGATGACAGAATTGTCATTGATGTGTAATATTCCTTTGAAATACCAAAACCACTTGGATTTTTTTAAATTTTACTTTAGTTTTAAGTTTACAGTAAGTAGTGTAGGTTTTGGTTTGATGATTATTAAAGGTGTCCAAAACTCTCACAGGTCCTTTAAAGTCAGCGTTAAGTTACTAAAACGGAGCTGTATCATCAGTCGTTTGCAGAGCCTCATCCGAGTCCTGTCGCTGAACCGGATGCCTCCAGCCCCTTATCAATGCACTCCGTGACAGATTCCCAGCTCAACAACATCCCTCTGGAGGGGAGACGAGTGTTAACCATTGACTTTAGATGTTACTGGAGTTCCGTTTAGATTTCTAGAAGCTGGTTCCATTTCAGACTTTGTTTTGGACACATTAATGTCCTGTACAGTAAAAGGCGTTTTTGTCCATTTTGCTTGTTTACTTCTGCGCAGTTTGGAGGATCTCCCGATCTCAGAAGCCTCCTGTGATCTGGAAGATGCCACAGAGCTTGTATGCGGCCTAACCAGAGATAATCGCCTATATGAAGTAAGCCATGATTTGCAGAGGTCTTGAGCACTTAAACAGCATGATTCTGATTTTGTGATTTACTCTGTGAAGCATGTTTACTATATTAAATAAAAGGTAAATAATTTGACCATAAACCATCATAATTTAGATGTTTTATTGCTCTTTATCTTGCAGTCAGATATTGATAGATGCACACAGGAAGACTGGATTTGGGCAGCAAGGCAGAACACCTCCAAGACCACCACCCCACACTCAGAAATATAGGCATAATGCCAACAGATTCAGAATATATTTTTCTGCATGATATAGTGTACAGAAAAAAACAAACAATGTAAATAAAAAAAGAACACTGGATCATTTGCATTGACTGGTTCAGAGTGATTGAGCTGTAGTCAGTTTTTTCAGCAGCCACTTGTTCACAACAGTTCGGTTACACTTGTTTGAAGTCGGTCTTCAGTAAGTAAAAGCACAACTTGCATAGAGTTGCTCTGTTTTAGCAAGGCAAAAGTTAACACTTTTCTTAGGAGGTTCAAGCAAAGTAGTAAACATTGTAATTCTGTCAATCACAGAGTGTGACCCCTAGACTGAAGGATCAGAACCTTAGCAACCTGTCTTCAAAGTTCCAGTCATAAATCACATTCTGCATAAATAAATGACTCTTTCCTGTTGCTTCGGTGCGTGTTTGATTGCCAAATCATGTTTTGTAAAACTAGACATCAAAAATGGTCAAACTAAACCAATTTCAGTTGAAGTGCTGTGATAAACACACAGGTTTCCAAAAGTCCACTGAACATGTTTCTATGGTTCAGTTTCTTCGCTCTTTTTTTTTTTTGTTCCATCACAAAGTACACTATAATAATAATTTTAAAGAAATATGTACATTAATTTCCTGATGCTATGAGAACAAAACCTGATGATCATGTTCTCGAACAATTAAAGAAATTATAAATGTAGTGGAGAGAGAAATAAAACAGAAGACTGAGTGGTTTGTTACTGATGCAAAACACAGGCAACTCTCAAGAGGTAAAAACACATACCTAAATATTAATTAAAGTTTATTATATATATTATATATATAGATATATATTCTATATATATATATTATATATTATAGATATATATATATATATATATATTATATAGATAGATATATATATAGCTAGCACCACAGAGCATCACAATAAAAGTATTATATCAAATACAAAAGTTTTTCTTTATCAAATGAAACATGAAAGAGCTAGTTTTTGGATAGACGGGGTGGTCAAACGCGGGTGCACCTGTAGCGAACCTATTGGCTTGTGAACAAGTTTGTTTAAAAGAAAAATAGTGAAACACACACACCACCACTGCACACAATTTAAAGAAATAGAGGAAGACAAAAAAACGTGCAAAATCGAACCGTGAAAGCACACATGCATGCAAACTTGCACACAAGCCAAATTTAGGATAAACAATTAGAAGTTAAAACTTAAATATTAAAACCTCTCGTAAAAATGTTCATTCACATCATCTCGATTACCGTGGCCAGATGTTCTGCGGGTCAGAAGTGTCCGGTTCACCATGTTGCCTTGGCATACACGGAGCTGTAAGTTTTATCCACGAGCGGGCAGAATCTCTTGGTGTGCGCTTTGGCCCCGGTGGCTCCGCACAGGGGACACACGTACTGGTTCAAGTAGGGGCACATCACGTTTCCAGCGCGGTCTTTTAAGTAGTGTGAGGTGAACACGGCTTCAGTCTCTCCGTTGTGTTTGCAGAAGCTGCAGAACTTTTTCTCGGATGGGCTACAGCTGGTGCTCCTGCCGCGTTCCGGGCTTCTTTTCTCCGTCGACACGGTCGTGTGCGCTCGCGTCGGGCCGCTTGGAGACTCCAGGAGCGCGGCGGCGGCGGCTCGCTTGCTCTTGTCATCGTCCGCGTCTGACTGCTCTGCTGGCCGCTGCATGCCTCTGATCATGTCTGCCAAACCCATGTAATCCTTCCAGGGCTGAAAGTCCTGATTTTTAGACTCCATTGATCCATGCGCCGACAGAATGTAGCGGAGAAGAGAAAAGGCCATGTCATTCACCGAGCGCGACTAAAACATGAAGCACGCGCTGAGCACGCCTGGGGTTTTAAAGGGGGACGTCACGGCAGGAGACCAATTAGGACACGAAAAGTTTGCCAAGTGTCCTCCGAAACAAAAAACGATTGGTAGGTTAAATAAGATTGTTAAAACTGTGGAGTTGCTAGTGTAACTCCATGTGGGGTAAGTTGTCACATCGAGAGCCCGTTGTTTATTGACTGATTGGAGAAGACCACGTTTTCGAAATATTGTATGAAGTTTAAAGAAAACCTGTAAAATTGGCAAACAAAAATGATTTAATTCTGTAAAATTGAATAAACAATACATGGGATAAAATTGTTGATAAAAAACAATATGGGACAACTTGCAAAGTATTTTATGAAAAATACTCAACCTTTCAATACGATTCTTCCTTGTAAATGTCAATTGGTTTGGTTATCTCATCTTATAGCAAAAACATTATGGTGGATTAATATCTTATCTTATTTTAAAGTAATAGTTGAATCAAATTTGAACATTTGCAGCAAATGCACTCACCCTCAGGTCATCCAAAACGTAGAAGAGTTTATTTCTTCACGGAAACAGATTTGAAGAAATTTAGCATAATGCTCACCAGTGGATCCTCTACAGTGAATGGGTGCCTTTCACTGGAAGTGTTAATATGAATTATGGCCTCATTTTTTGGCCAGAAATGTGACGTGACATGTGGCCAAGTATGGTGACCCATACTAGGAATTAGTGCATTTATCCCATCCAAAGTGCACACACACAGCAGTGAACACACACACACACCGTGAACACACACCCGGAGCAGTGGGCAGCTATTTTTTTGCTGCGGCACCCGGGGAGCAGTTGGGGGTTCGGTGCCTTGCTCAAGGGCACCTCAATCGTGGCATTGAAGGTGGAAGAGAGCACTGTAACATCAATCACCCATATAATCCAAAACCCTTGGGTTACGAGTCCGACTCTCTACCATTAGGCCACGACTTCCCCTTAAAATGGCATTTACAGTTCAAATGTCGGATTTATTTTTTTCACTTTACAAGATGTTAACTGATGGACTGGAGTGGTGTGGATTATTGTGATGCTTTTAATCAGCTGTTTGGACTCTCATTCTGACGGCACCCATCACTGCAGAGATTCCAATCATGACCGTGTAGTGAGTACGTACCTTTTCATTTCTCCAAATCTGTTCTGATGAAAAAACAAACTCATCTACATCTTGGATGGCCTGACGGTGAGTACATTTTCAACAAATCGAAACCAACATTAAAAAAACCCACTGAGAAGCATTTGTGGACTTCTGAGTTTAATACAGTACTTCAAAAGTAGACATTGTGACAACTAGCCCCGGTCTCAGCTGCAGTGTACAAAACAATATATGCAATTATTGATCTGATGTGTACATTTGTGAGAGATTTTGATATGTTAAAAAGTGAAAACTATACAAGGTAATTCGATACATATGGAATTCCTTTAATTTTTTTAATTCAAAAAAAAAAACAAAAAAAAAAAACTTAATATTTCCAGCTCATGAAACTGTTCCGTGTGTAAACTAAAAGTGCCAGTCTGTGTTGCGCTCATCAGGTGACTGAAGGATCTGTTCTGACCTGAAACAGAAAATGACACTCGAGTCCACCTGTGCTCTGAAATGAATGGTGCATGAGGTACAGTGGCAGATAATAGACCTGTAATAGGGCAGTTTAAGAGCCGAGTACAGCTCAGGGGTGTTGGGGGTCATGACCATGTTCTGACGGGACCCAGGCGTGACCTCTGACCCCTCAAATGATGGTGTGGCACACGGAGACAGAGAGAGCTGCTCCGGTACTGCTGCACCTGCACACACAGCTGCATTATAATGTGATATTAGTGCTATAAACATGATCCGTTTGTGAGCTGTGTGTGTGTGCGCGCGTGTGTACGTAGGTCGCTGAGCGCTGTGCTTTCTCTCCTGTTCCACTGCGAGGTTTTCTTGACGGGAGAAAAACTGAGGAAGTCTGACTTCAAACGGGAGGCTTTCTGCCGCTCAAACTCACATCTCTGAAACACACACGCAGATTAATTGCTTGGCGACAATTATGATTATGAAGTATTACAGGAATGATTCACCCAAAATTAAATACTATTACTTATGCAACCCATATGCTTTTATTTTTTTTTCTGTGGAAACTAAAAGGGAAATTTGGTTATCAAGCACCTCATACAAAAGATGCATTATTTTTATGATGCTTTGTGATTTTTTTTTATTTTTATGCTTGACAATCCCCTGGTGGTCACTATAAACTGTTGCTGTAGCGAAAAGCTATTCAAGAAATCTTCAAAATGTCTTTTGTGGTCTGTAAAGTGAGCTGGGTGAATTGTAGAGTAATTTTTGCAAACTTCATTTACAGAAACTAGGAGTATCATTAATTATTTAAATTAGTAGTAAAAGTAATAAAAACAACAAAATATTTTTAAAATAATTTAACTCATGAATTTTAGAGTTAACAATTTTACTTTAGAGCTCACTTCAGAGTTTACAATTTTAACTGCCAAACAATTTTAGTTTATTTATTTTTTACTCCCAAATAGCAATTTCCACCTGATAAAATATGTGACGGCTTGAATATAAATTTTTCTAATTATGTCATTATAAAAATTGCCATGACTCCAGGTCCAGAAATCACACCTTTAAAACTCCCTTGTATATCCAAGTTTTTCAAGAACTTGAAAACACTTGAGATGGAGAATATTTATAAAAAAAAAAAAAAAACAAAAAAAAAAACAAAAAAAAACAAATCTTATTTTGTCGTTGTTTTCTCATTTTAAAGCATGTTTTGTCTTATTTTTAATCATTTTTTTTAGGTATTATTCAGCCCCCTTGGAAGTGTGCTGAGGCCCACCAGTGGGGCCCGGACCCCTGGTTGAGAACCACTGCATTAGTGGATTATGTTGAAAATTTAACGTGATTCTCTCCACCAGTGATGCCACTGCTGGGACACCTATTAGGTGAACTGACTTCATACATCCATTAAAAATCTAAAGATGTGCAATAAAGTTGAAGTTAGAAAGATAAACACATGTACGCGCAAAAATCAGTGGGAGTTTCCATCACCTCGTGACCCAGTCGGATAGCAGCTTCAGTGAAGGCATGCCTCTCTTGCTGGAAGCTCCGCCTCTGCCTGTTAAACTCCTCCCAGTGGTCCTGTAGCCGCTCCCACTCCTCCAGATAGTAGCAGTCCATCAGTACAGCGGGGAGGGGCGGAGTTACACTGTCCTGAGAGAAATCACTTCCAGCTACTGTCCCAAACACAAGATCGGACATGACAGCAGCTCTGGTGTCTGACCTGCAGTAACTGCTGTTGCGCTCGGATCAGATGTCTGCTCTGCTCCAGCTCTTCCTCAAGATGAGCAAGCAGCTTCTCCTGGTCTGTCCCTTGAGCAATAGGACCTGAGCGCACACAGAGAATTAAGACTACAAAGCCTCCTCGAACCGGTCAGTTTCAAAACACACAGTTCTTACTCCTTGACATGAGCTCCTGGAGTCTTTTCTGGACTTGCATCCACTCCTGGACCACACCTCCGGTCACGTGATCACCAAGGCACTGCTCTGATTGGACCAGCACGTTGTCGGTCTCATCTGCCAGTTCTGTATTGTTGTCGTCTTGTAGTGTCTAATTAAAAAGATTTTACTATATGATGCACCCCGATTTGCATACTTTACATCCTAAATAGTATGCTAGATAGTGTGTGTGTGTCACAATTCATACTTGGAAGTATGTAAAATTGGAACGTAACCATTTATTGACTCAGGACATCTTCCCAGTGAACGTGCAGTTGTTTTTCTCACCTGCTCCATGTTATTTCTGAGCATGTGCAGTAGTGTAGTGAGGCCATGTCGTAGTTTCATGGCTTCTCTGAGCTCGGCTTCCCTTCGGTCCAACAGCAGACGCAGTGCTTCTTCTGTCCTGCAGAGACAAAGCACTTGCACCTCTTTTTTTTTTTTTGGTTGGGGGTAATATTTCAAATAGTTCTCATTCCAAAAAATTTCTAATTTTGCATTAGTCAAGTCAAGCAGTTTACTATTATACACATGCATGATTCATCAGTGCACAGTATTGTTAATAAAACCTATTTCTCATGGGTATAACACTTTGTATAGTCTAAGAGGACATTGGTTGTACCTCCCATCAGCCCTTGCGGTCTTGAAGCCAGGCTCTCTCCGTCCGGTCCGCTTTGGCAACACGTTTATTATCTCCATCGCTATGGACAGGGAACATCCTTCAGTCATTGCGCAGCGAAATACAGTGAAACTGTCCTACAGTGAAATGTTTTGTGGCTTTTATATGGTAACGTAACCCTTAACATTTACTCATTAAACATGTTGATTACATCATCTTGCACTCCCGGGAGTTTGTGTATGGAATAAATTATAAACCTACTAGGAATAGTAGCACATTATGTTTCTCATTTATAAGTTACTGTCAGTTAACAAGGGCGAATGTGTCATTCCAGAAAGGAGAAGTGCCTTGGGTGTGAACATGTCGTTGAAATAGTGGGGGGGAAAGGGTGACAGAGTGCATAGGGCCCAGAGGTCTGTGTGGCCTGTGATGGTGAAATCCCGTGAAATCAGTAACAGTTAAACATGAACTGGTTTGTATAGTACTGAGTCTCACAGACGCCACGGTGTTTGTGTCTGTCAGTGAGCTGTGAGAGTTTGTCTCTCATGCGGTTGATGTGCTGCTCTCTGCGCTTCAGCTCTGCTCCCTGCTGGTTACTGCGACACTGCAGCTGCGCGCACTGCACACACAGACAACCGGATCAGTGAGACAGGAGTACTGTAGCTGCAGGTCGGAGTAATGGGTGTGGTGGGCCGAAAGGTGAATGCTACAACAGAAACGAACCCCTTATCCACGCCCCCTACCTTTCGGCACGCCCACTGCTCCAGCCCGCAGTTATCCTTACTTGGGATCTATTGCCTTGCACCTTACTATAGAAACTTTAAGTTAGACATATTAATAGCATATCATGCGAGAGATGAACCTTTTCTCTTTCAGAAGTCAGAGCATCTTGCAGTCTGGAGATGTGGAGGTCCTTCTCTAGAAGCTGCTCCTGTTAAAGACAATATGGTCAGTCATTCTTTTATAATAATCTATAAACATTAACTAAATATTAATTATATTTGGTATAATATTGGGATCACCCTCTTGATGTTTTTGAGTGGGACCATCTATAGATTTATATATATATTATTAATAAAAAAAAAAAAAAAAAAAAAAATATATATATATATATATATATATCATGATGATAAATGATTCATAATATAACAATTATTATATTCATTATAAATATTATTATTATTGGGGATAACCGTCTTGAGATTTCCATTCTCTTTTTTGAGGGGTCCCAAACTATATAATGCAATTAATAATAATAGCAGCAAAATATAACTTAATATACCTGTATATGTTATAAATTAAAAGTAACAAAATATTAAATAAATAGTAAAATGCATAATACAAGAGAGGTGGAAAGTATGTATAACTAATATGAAAACAAATGCTGTCCCAGCTTAATGCAAAATATGACACTTTTGTGAGCGTCACCTGAACTGTGATGTTTTGTGCACCTGTAATGAGTCGGTCAGGTCTCTGTGCTCCTCTCTGAAGATGCTGCGTGTGGTTTCATCAGGACACAGAGGCAGAATCACAGCGTTCAACATCTCTGAGACACAGAGAATCACAAACTCAATCGGTGTACCGGCCGTCTAACATGCTGACTGTGTGTGTGATCAGTTACCCGAGCAGTCCTGGGCTCTTGCGTGGGATGCTGGTGATCTTGCGACCCGTTTGTGTGCCATAAGCCAAGATAAGCCTGCAGATACTGTAACAGCAGCATAACATTACAAATCAATTGTGAAAATCTGTGAATCACAAATGTTTCAAAAGTAAATTAGTGGTCAATTTCTTCAGCAAGCAAGCAAATTGGATTTTTTTTTGCACAATTTTTAAATGAATAACATTAAGTAATTTATCAAAATGGCATTTCTACATCAGTTCCGTCACTGAATATATAAATACATACATCTTATCAGAGCAAAAAAAAATTGATGCACCTATTCACTCATAAAGCAGCTTAAAAAGTTAATAAGGAGTGTTACGGAGCAAACTGAGATCACAAATGACTTCTGTTTCATTTAATCAACCATTTCATCTGACATCTGCAGGCTTCCTTCAATCATCTCATCAGTGATTGAGAGCTTCAGTCAGCTGTGAGCACAGACCCATATCAGATCCAAAACACACTTCACTTATGGTTAAGCGAACGATGCATTTCAAAGCCCATTCAACAAAAGACAACAGATAAATGATCAAGAACACTTTATTTTAAGTCAGTTTAGCAAGAAGTCAATGAAATGAGAATAAAGGTTTAATTTGAACATGTTCATTCAGCAGGTAATCAAGGTTTCCTCAACACAGCACATATTGAATGTCTTCCTCATCAAACACACCTGACTCAACTCATCAGCTCATTAGTCAAGATGCCAAGACCCCAAATGAGCATCAGATGAAGGAAGACGTCCAACATGTTTACAAATGACTTTCCAAACCAAATCTTGCTGGCTATAAATTAGTAGAAGACTATAGTAGAAAAATGTCCTTTAATATTAGATAGGAAAAATATTCTAATAGTTTAATTTGTCCATTCCTTCCACATAAACCAGGTAACACTTCATACGATCTTCAAGGACGTCTTTTTGTTTTATAAAATATGCATAACAAACAAAATAGTGTTTGGTACATAAAATTGCTTTCAAAACATGGGGGGTGTCAAGACTTTTACAGTTGCTTGTACCATACAGTGTAAATTCAGCATAGTCAACATTATTACTCATAATACAGTTCATAAAAATAGACAGCAACTGTGCAGATATGAAATGAGTGTGAAGGAAACGAACACAGTGGAAATATTTCTTTTCTTGCTATCTAAGTAGTGTTTGTCTGTGTAGTGCTCCAGGAGGTCTTTGTGGAGTAGTGTAAAGGTAGAAACCGACACATCATCTGCAACACTTCACCAGCTCTGAAATAACAGATGTTACATAGATGTTAATATATTTAAAGGAGTAGTTCATTTGCTGAAAGCAGGTCATCCAAGATAGGTTTGTTTTGTTCCGGAACAGATTTGATGAAATTTAGGCTACATCAAAAAGTTTTTTGCTTGTAAACGGTGCTTGATCTGTGCATATGTCTCTCCTGATTCAGACAAGGTGACTTTTCCACCAAACAATATTATGGATTATGGACACAGATTTTTGCCAGAAGCAACCGTTTGAAGGTAAAAACCTCTCAATGATGGATTTGTTTTTTTACAAACGCACAGATTTTCACTGGATTATTGTAATGTTTTTATCAGCTGTTTGGACTCATTCTGACGGCACCCATTCACTGCAGAGCATCCACTGCTGAGCAAGTGATGCAATGCTACATTGGAGAAACAAACTCGTATACATCTTGGACAGCCTGATACATGTTAAAATGATTATGATTGCGTAAGCATTTACTAAACGCATCTACGGTGCTTTAGAAGGACAGGAGTTTGTTGGTAACCTATGCGTGATCAGACAGGAGTCGCTCAGAGGAGGCCGCAGGACTTGGGCGGGCGGAAGGGGTTGTCGCTGGATGGCACGCCCAACAGCAGCGGGTCTTTATGGGCGTTCTGCAGGCAGAAGTTCTTCAGGTCTGTGGCAGCTTGAGAAACCTAGAGATTACAATTAAGACGACATGTTTAACGATATCCATTGAGTGCACACACCCCTGAGTTTTATTCCTGTCTATATTTTCAAGGTTTTTACAGAGGGGTTGAAAACAAGGATTCTGAACCTGGCTTTATTTATTTAGGTTTTAATGCCATATCCGCAACAATGGCTATATTCATGGCAACAATATCAATTCAATGCATAATTTACAATAATATAACATTTTCTTAAGAAACAATCACTATACAAAAACATACAAACGCAAATACAATCGTTCGGTTTCAATCAGTGATTGAACCTGGCTTTATCTAACATTCCGGTTTCTGTTCTGGAAATGTCTGCAAATTAGTGCATATTTAATGCATAATTTGCACATTTAAACATAACATTTCAAAAGACTTCAGAACAATCGTCTTGATGTACTGCGATCAATCAACACGTTTTTTTTAACCTGTTCACTTACACTACATTTATGGTTGAAATAAGCTTTCTATAAGTTATGATTGCTTCTGAGCAGTAAACAAATGTAAATCAGCTTTTCTCTCACTTGACTAGTGTTCCTGTCCTGCTTCTTTTGAGCCTTTCCTTACAACCCCTCCCCCCCCCCCCCCCACAGGCCTATTGTTGGCATACAGTCTATGATACAGCCTACAGATATAGATCTTTGCAACATTGCTAAATCAGCTTAGGGCATGAGCTAGGGGTGGGGAATATGACCAAAATATTATTCAACGCAATTTTATTCCACAATAACTGTTTTTAAAAACGGGTAACGCGATACCTTTTAGTTCCGGTATATCGTGTAACACCACTAGCAAACGTTGCATTAATAGTGAAATTTATTGCACAGTATTATAAAGCTAAAAAATAAATAAAAATTGCATTTTCATATTAAGGGGTCTTTTAAAATCCAGTTTTTGTTCACAGTCAGTAACGCACACAAAAACAAATAGTTTAGTTTGGACCCATTCCAAGGTTTTACAATTCTCTTTAAAGTAACATACTAATCAACACGGTATTGAAATCGGATGCCACCGCTGCAACACTGTAGCACCAGAGCGTTAGTTCTGTGTCTGCATATATCCGAATTATTAATGAGCATAGGGAACAACACCTAACAGCTGTCTGAACTCCACGCCTAAAATACGCTTCTGGCAGTGTAAGACTCGTATAAAACACTTTAAACGCATCTCGGAAAAGCTGTGACGCTAAAACACTGAAACTATTTCCCCACACACGAGTTAAAACGCGTTTTAAGTCTTGTTTTGTCGGTCAGCGTTAGCACTAGCAGTAACTCAGCCCGGCTACACATCCACAAACTCTCAAAATCCAAAACTCTTGCAGGTTTGTTGTTGAAGTTGACATACGTACGTTAATTCGTCGTATTTTGGCCTCTAGTCTGAGCTGCTTGACGGCTTTCTGCGCCACAGCCACACTGCTGCTGCTAGCGTTATTGTTGGACATGATGACCGACTGAGTGACTCCAGACACAGAGAGTTTGCGGAAGTTTGAGGAGCGCGTCGCGCATCTAAACCTGAACATACCGCAGAGGCGTTTGGAGCTGTTTCATATACACACAATGCGTTTTACATTTTTAGCATTAAAGATAGAATACTAAATCTACTTTTGACTTTATACCGTTTTTTACAAATGGAGGCTTTGTCAGATTTAACTCACTTCAGGGGACAAATTTGTCCCCAAAGACCAGTATATATGAACGCATGCGCAGACGGCCACACAGTCTGGGGAAACAAACCACGTCACTTTTATATACAAGTTTATAAGAAGTCATATAAACATGAAGAGTGTGTTATTATTACATTATCTTTAATAATCATAGTATTGCTCTAAATCTAATACCCCCCCCCCGCCCCCCAAAAAAACAACAAACTATGACACCACCTCTCAGAAAAAAGCTTTCACTGGGGGTACTTTCAAAATTTCTGATATGCCCCCCGTATGGTACATTATTTAAAAAAAACTGCCCTAGTGACACACTTCCCCGCCGGCCTAGAGTGTAAAGTCCTGTGGTCACCAAACTTGGTCCTGGAGGGCCAAGGTGTCCTGCATGTTTAGGCTCACACGTGCGCTGGACGTTCAGTATACTATTAAGACCCTGATTAGCAGGTTCAGGTGTGTTTGATTAGGGTTAGAGCTAAACTCTGCAGGACACCGGCCCTCCAGGACCGAGTCTGGTGACCCCTGGTGTAAGGTATTGTGGTCTAATTATGGCTCGGGCCCCTCCTTCAATGTAATTTTTTTTTTCCTCCTTTATCATTTCCAACAGATGCAGTCTACTCATTTTGAGGTATTAATTAAGTCCTTGTCAAAAACACTGGGAAATCTATACATACGAATGAGCTATAATATTTGGTGCCTTCAGAGCTACAGTATTTTCCGTAGTTATATATGACACCATTTAAGACCAGTGTGATCAACAGTTTTTTTTTTTTCTTCCCCTTTTCTTTTTTTAGACAGAGTGCAGAACAAGTTCTCCATAGTTTCACACGCGAAGAGGACATACGTTATTCTGGTCTTAAGCCATCTTGTTTCACAACAGTGTCTGTACTTCTACCGGCTGTTTTCATGTTCGTTCATATCATGGTAATGTATTTCATTTTAAATCATGTTTAGTTGAAATGACCGAGATGTGTTTTTTTTTTCTTGCATTAATCTAAACTCACTGAAGTTACTCTTACACTGCACTGTATTTAAGACGTATAGCAGTAAAGAACAGCCTGGTCATTTATGGTCAGTTTAAGTCAAGCAGTGATAAGCACAAGGCTGGAAACATGCTTTTATTAAGCGTTTCTGTAAAAGGTTAAGGAATAACGACAACCGAATACATAATAATTACTAGTGAAGATCGTTAGATCAGATATTTTATGGAGGCTTTGCATGATACATCTCATGTCTTGCAGGTGTGTCCAGCTCTACTGCTTCAATCCTTCATCTGGATCTCTCTGATGGCAAAAGGTAACATATCTGTGATGTGGTGACGTAATGAACAGCAGTCTTTACAGAAGCAGAAAACAAAGTTGCTGTACTGGCAGCACATTTGCAAAATAACTTCTCTTACAGCTTCCTGTGTCCCTTCAGTAGAGAACAAACGGTCACACGTTACAGCTTTCTGTTCTTGCAGTGTACTGTATAATGAAATAGTCATCTTCTGAACCCTTTATTTTTAAGAGTTGCATTTGGTTTTAAGGTTCTTCATGGAACCATATATTGCCAATTAAGAACCTTTATTTCTTGTGTGTCGCAAAGCAGCATTTCAGGTATGCGTTCGTGTGTATTCCAGGTGTGCAGTATGACGTGACTCATATCGTCAGCAGAATGTGTGTGGTTTGGCAGTCAACGGTGCTCATACCCTGCAAATACACTTCTCGATACGAGCAGGTGAGTGCAGCCGAATGGCTCTATGAGAAATCACCGGAGCAGAAGGTCAGGGTCTCTCAGGAGCCCGCATTTGAAGGACGTGTGGAGTTTGTGCAGCCTGACGCGGGAAACTGCTCGCTGCTGCTGAGGGATGTGAGAGAGAGTGACGCGGGCATCTTCCGGTTTGTGTTCAGCACTGCTTCCGGGCGAAATTGGACAAACGATCAGGGAATCCAGCTAGAAGTAACAGGTGAGTGAAGATGATGGGTGTGAATAAAGACCTTTTACATTTCAGTGTGAGCGCTGGAATTCAACTGATTATACAGTATTCATTTAAGA
This sequence comes from Sinocyclocheilus anophthalmus, assembly GCA_018155175.1. Taxonomy (NCBI): domain Eukaryota; kingdom Metazoa; phylum Chordata; class Actinopteri; order Cypriniformes; family Cyprinidae; genus Sinocyclocheilus; species Sinocyclocheilus anophthalmus. The sequence continues at coordinate 58,030 of JADLZN010005939.1, forward strand.
ATCAAGCACTAAACATTTTGGGTTGCTTAAAACTACACTATGCAACTTTTTTTTCAAAAAGAACAACATTTAAATAATAAGAGTGTACATGATAAAACCATCGTCACTATGTAACTTAAAGGATAAACTATGAAAAGATGGCTCATTACTGATTTTCTGGAGCTCAGCCATCTGACTACACAGACTGTCAACACACCATCAACAGGTAAATGATTTCTTTCTTAAAATGTCTATAGTTTTTAACTTTCAAACTGTAACCGTTTTCCTACCAATCATGAATTTTTCTCTTTTTAATTTAAGAAAACATATAAGTGCGACCAGATCTGTTCAGTTAAGGATACTACACTCTAAAAAATGTTGGGTTGTTTCAACCCATTTTTGGGTCAAATATGGACTAACCCAACGTTTGGGTTAAAAATGTAATTAAAAATTTAACCCAACGGTTGGGTTAATCCATATTTGACATTTTTTAGTAGTGTTACTTTCCCATCTCCACGAAGTACAAATCTATTGATTATGTCCCTAGTGTTAGACTTTTTAATTTTTTTTTATTACTTGGTTTATGCATAAAATAACATTGTGAGTGCGCACATACTACTTTTGTCCTTCATAAATAATTGTTTTTACATTGTAACACTAAACTCAATTGCATGTTCCGATGCTTCACATCCTAACAACCTCGTCCATCATGCGATAGACCTGCCATTCAATCCCACCAAAATCCTCCTAATGCTGGGCTTACAGTCATCATGAGGATTGTGAAGATACAGTATTTCACTGGAACTTGATCTTCATGAAACTATTTTCTCTTTCTATTTTGTGTTTAAGTATTTATGTTCAATGTCAATTGTCATTTATTAATGTATTCTGCTAATAACGGTTGTTAGATCACTCTCATTTTTGCTACAATTTCACATCATTAAATAAAATAAACGTACCTAATTGACACAACTTGCTGCTGTTTATATCCAAAGTAACTTACATTGCATTGCATTACATTCACATCCCCTACAGTACATTCATGCATTACTCCTTAAAAAAAGTAACTGCTACTTACTTACTTTCATAGAAGTAATGCATTGCATTACTTTTCTCATCTGGGCTGTGCTTGCTTGTTTGTTTTTGCTATACAAAAGCTCTTTTTTTTTTTTTTTTTTTTGGCAAATAAAAGCCCTTTTTCACCCAAAAACAGGAAATGTGATAAACCTCCGAGCTGAGGGAATGTAAATTCGCGTAGAGGCGCAGCTCAAACAAACCTTTCAGCTGTGCTGCCATTATGGATTTCATGACGCTGGAGAAGTTTCAACACTCATACAGCATAAACAAAATCTTTTTGCTTATTAATATGGTTGAATTGGCTCATCAAAGGTCACCAGCAAAGACATTGGCTAATAAACTGGGATGAAATACATGAACGATATTATGTCGTCCTTTGCAGGTTTGTCATAATCTGAGTTTGCGTTTCACTGTTTTTATTCATTTTGAGGAATACTGAATAAGTTTTTTTGTTCAGGTGTGATGAGTAAATGCATGTTCACGTTTAGTCTAGAACTAAACATCTTGTTCAGACAGTGCACTTACTCACGATTTCTCTCAACATGGGAAAAAGTAGGAAGACAAAGTAACTGGCATTACTAATTTGAAAAAGTAATTCGGATATTTCCTTGTAAATGAAAAGTAATGATTACCATTTACTGAAAAAAAAGTAATCTGATTACACAACATGCATATCAAGGATAGACTTCTTTCTGGTCCAGATGCGGAGCTGGAGGTAAAGGCCGAGTCTGATGTTGTGATGGAGGGAGACTTGATTTTGTTTGTCTGTGGTTCATGCATCCCCTCCATGACTGTTCCAACCTACATTTGGAGTAAAGATGGGCATCTGCATGAGCAACACCATGGGAACAACATACTTGTTTTGGAGTCTGTCGAGCTGGAGGACGGAGGCCGATATTCCTGCACCATAAGCGGTCATGAGGGACTAAACTCCACATCTGCTGAAATCACTGTTAGACCTGGATGTAAGTTAGCTGAGAGCTTTACTTTGAAACATCTCACGTGTTCTTCATAATGAAATGACAGTTCTTTCTGCAGGGAAAAATCTGATGCTTACAAAGCAATTGCAAAAAACATGTTTTGAGTTGATTACAACTATGTTTTACTGATTTTCATTCCACACTTGTTTGTCTGTTTAGATCCTCCAAAGAGCGTCTCGGTGTCCATCAGTCCGTCTGGTGAAATATTGGAGGGAGATTCAGTGACTCTGAGCTGCAAAAGTGATGCAAAACCTCCTGCTCTGAACTTCAGCTGGTTTAAGGAGAATCAAAGCTCAGCTGTTGGATCTGGACAGAGATTCAGCATCTCCAGCTTTAACTCCAGTCACAGTGGACGCTACTATTGTGAGGCTCAGAATCAACATGGATATCAGAGATCAGAGTCTGTTTCAGTCTCTGTTAAAGGTGAGAATCATCTCTGTTGATCTCAGTCAGCTCATTGTCTATGTAAAGAGTAACAGTTCTTCTTCCTCTCGTCTGCACGGCTGAAGAAAGCAGCTCATCTCTGATCAGGGTCGATGTGGGAATCTCTGTAGCTGTTGTCTTGACGTCTGTGATTCTGATGGTTTTCATCGGGCTCTTGATAAGAAGGTGAAGCAGACTCTGTGTCTGAACTGTTAGAAAGATTCAGAGTCAGTTTGTGTTCATGTTCATTTCTTCTCCTCTCACAGGAAACGAGTGACTTCATCAGAAGAGCTAAACCACAGAGGATCACGACACAGTAAGACGGTGTGTAAATCTCCTCATGTATCTTCTCATCTGTGTCTGTCAGTTCTGGAGGCAGAATGAATTCTCTCATCATTGTGTGTCGTCAGCTGGAGGCTCCTGAGGATGCCTACATGACCCTTGACCCCAAGTCCAGATGTTCTGAATACGACACACTGGATGTGAGTTCCTCTGCTGTTGCTGTTTATCATGTGGATGTTTAACATCAGATCTTATTAGTGATGAATATGTTCACTTCTTCTCCAGAATATGAAGAGATCCTGTGAAAACACAGACGACCCTGATGATCAGGATCCTACATATGAAGACATTGATGACTGATTAATTCATGATATGACTCTTTTTTAAATTATTTATTTTCTCCTATAGATTCATGTATAACATTAGTAAGATTTCTAGTAAGAAAACAACTTCTTAGTAAGATGTTGCTCTTTATGGTGTTACTCGCATAGTTTATTGTATGATAGACTCAGCTTCAGATTATGATATAATAAATATATGATATAATAAAAATGTGTTACTTTAGCAAGTGTTTCATCCCCTTCTTTACCATCTACTTTTATCCTGCAGTGTTACACCCAGATCAACGGCACTATGAAAAAAATACTCATATTTAGCCTGTAAAGAAATCTAGATTTTTTTTAAGTCAGCAAGTTGCTACATAAGCAGAAATAAACTATCAAATTACAGGAAGAGTTATGGCATTCGTATTAAGGATTATGATGTCAAAATTATCCATGCATGAATCGTGCACAATAAAGCCAGTAACAGGGATGAAGAAAATGAATCAATGTCGACTATGTGATAATATACGCATTGCAGTTACATCTACCTGTCTCCAGATGTGGCTTCAGGTGTGCTGTAGAGGTGTGGAGTAAGGCGGTGCTGCTTGTTTACTGAACAACTGTCCTGAAAGTTATGGTAATAAAGGGGAGGGACACAAAAATGAAGAGGCTCGAGCTCTTCTTATTAAAACGTAAAAGCAGAGTTCACAGAGTTGAAGTTGTGAAGGGAAGCCGGCATTATTATCACGTATGTTTATTTATCCTTGAGTTGTGATAAGATTAATGCTTAAAGCTACATGTAAAATGGCATTTTCAGGTTTTGAGCTTCCATTTACAGACATAAACACTTCTGTAAGTCTTCGCGTCCTTTATCACTTCACTGTCATCTTGAACTCAGTATAGTGTAACCCCTCTCCCCCGGGTCCTCACCACCACACCTCGTTCTTGTTCCGAGTGGGTCTCAAACCCAGGTCTCCGGCATGGGAGGCGGGCGCACTAACAAGGAGGCTAAAGACTGCAGCCTCTAGCGTCAGTCGCTAGTGCGTCTCTTTGAGATCAGGGGAGTGAGGTTTACCTGCACAGCACCTACCCGCTGGCCTTCGTTACCTCAACCGCCCCTGAAACTCACTCCCATCCGGGTCACGGGCACCAATGTAAAACCCCTCTCCCCCGGGTCCTCACCACCACACCTCATTCTTGTTCTGAGTGGGTCTCAAACCCGGGTCTCCGGCATGGGAGGGGGGCCTCCGCTGGCCTCCGTTACACTAGCTAAACATATTTGCACCAAAGTAAAATGCATGAATGATAAAGAGTACACTGTAAAAGAAATAAAGTTCTACTTTATTTATATATTTGTTTGTTTCTTTTTAATTTGACTGTATTTATGTTGCATTTCTAGAGTGGTTTTGTTGTTTGAGATCATGTTGATGAGTATTTACTCAAGAAATCCAATGGAAATTTTTACTCAGAAATGCTTGTCACTGAAGGAGTTGCATGATGCTCACAAATTTTGCAACAGCAGCACTAATATGGAAATAATATGGAAATAAAAAAAGGAAGCATCACAACGACATTCAGAAGTGTTGTCACACTACTGTTTCAGCAGTATTTCAGTGTTCTCTCATTAGAAAAAAGTCTATTATGTGTTCTCTGTTTTCTTTTATCTTGACACGGCGTCTTGAAAACAAGGTGCTCGTGTGTCCATCAAGAAGTTCACATAGCGCATGTTTATGTAGAATCTACATTAGTCATGTGACTGGGGGAGCAGCATCTTTCACTCACACAGATGAAATAGAAACAGGAAGTGGCAACATCTTAGAGACAAAGTTTCCCACTGTCCAGCCTGATCAGCTCTCATTGTAATATATGAGCCCTGCAAGTTACAGTGATGCAAGGTAGGACAGCTGATCAGTTATTTCTTATTAGTCATATTTTTTCCTTTGAGTAGCAGTGTGTATTTCTTTTATTCATTTCTTTTATTGCATTTTCCTTTATCATTTGATTATGACTCTTTATCATTGATTGTTTGAAAAGAGTGTATTTAAAAGTTATATACCCAAGTTCTTCATATCAGTAGTGTGAGTTATAATACTTGTTTTTGTGATTCACATGTTAGCTACTGTCTTGCCTGAACAATGTGCTTACACAATGGCAGAATTTACTACACTTTGACAAATAAGAGTTTTCATATGACTGAAGTGTTTTCTTAGAATTTGAAGTGCACTGCACTGAGTGTACTTTAGTAAAATTTGGTTGCATTTATTTAAAATTCAATCTAGAATCTTGGCTCGTATCCATCCTGTTATTGAATAAAAATACTCTTTCGTCATCACTGCCTTGTCTGCCTGGATCTCTCTGCATCAAATATAAACTGATTGATTGGTTTGTTGAGGTTACTAAATGATCCGAATGCATTTGTCTGAAACCGTACACTTCACTCTTATATATTTGAAATGTTAATCATCTTCTTAATGTCTTTCAGAATGTTTTGTCTTTTCTCTCTGATTTCTCTGCTTATGATTCCTGGTGAGTCTGCTACAAATTCTTATTTTAAGTTGTTTTGCACTGGAGATTAGACTGTTACAAACATGTCTACAATTCCCAATGTATATGCTAATCTTGTTTTATTTTGTGTTTGGATGCTTATAATAAATTGAAAGTAAAACTGAAGAGTAAAGTTTCTGTGTTTAACAAACAATATATAAAGGCAATCCAAGCAATCAGAGAAACGGACAATATGGGTACTGCTGAAGTGGATTTCTCTTGTAGAGAAACAAGTGGAAATAAAAACACATATACACTGTATCTTTTGAGATGAATATGCATTTAATCTGTATTTTCCTGTTTTATATTTCCCAGTTATCTACAGCCAGAACTGGGAGGTTAAGTACTCCAGTATGATGAAATGTGTTCTAAAGGGTTCAACAATAAATGTATCAGGGACTTATACACTCCCAAATAATCTCACAGTGACACAGACATTCTGGACTGTAAACCCATCTAAAAACGAGAGTATCAATCTGTTGGCTCATCCAGATTACAGAGGCAGAGTTCAGTTCTTCAAGAATCAAGACGGAATGACCTTTCTCCATCTCAGTAATGTGACTCATGAGGATGAAGGAATGTACTGCCTCAGAATCCTGACAAATGAAAAAGATGAAAGATTTCTGGGTTTTCCTGGGATTGAGCTCAAAGTGACAGGTACAGGCAAACTAATTCACTCACAGATTTGACTCTGTTCTTTCATATGAAACATGTTTTGTCTGTGATTTCAGAGCTCAGAGTGGAGATTCCTGCAGAGATCATTGAGGGAGAATCACCTGTTTTATTTTGTAAGACCACCTGTGACCTCTCAAGTAAAACAGAATTTACTTGGTATAAAAATGGCAAGCGTTTATCCGAATCGATCAGCTCGAATCAGCTGTTGCTGCAGTCGGTCAGCAGTGATGATACGGGGAACTACAGCTGTGCAGTGAGAGATCAGAAACATCTGCCGTCTCCTGCTGTCTCTCTCAGCGTCAGATGTACGTCAAGACTTGATCTTCATATTAACAAAATTCAGTCCAAACTGATCAAATGAAGGACTGTGAAAAGTCATCTTTATGTTTTTCAGATCCTCCAAAGAACGTCTCAGTGTCCATCAGTCCATCTGGTGAAATAGTGGAGGGAGATTCAGTGACTCTGAGCTGCAGCAGTGATTCAAACCCTCCTGCTCTGAACTTCAGCTGGTTTAAGGAGAATCAAAGCTCAGCTGTTGGATCTGGACAGAGTTTCAGCATCTCCAGCTTTAACTCCAGTCACAGTGGACGCTACTATTGTGAGGCTCAGAATAAACATGGATCTCAGAGATCAGAGTCTGTTTCAGTCTCTGTTAAAGGTGAGAATCATCTCTGTTGATCTCAGTCAGCTCACTGTCTGAATATAAAAAGTTATAGTTTTTCTTTCTCTCATCTGCACGGCTGAAGAAAGCAGCTCATCTCTGATCAGGGTCGATGTGGGAATCTCTGTAGCTGTTGTCTTGACGTCTGTGATTCTGATGGTTTTCATCGGGCTCTTGATCAGAAGGTGAAGGAAAATCTGTGTCGTGGGGAAGTTTGAACTATATGTGCTGATTAGGAGATTGTAAAATCACAGCACAGGATTCAGAACAGTCTGACTTTAATATTTGTATGTGTGTGGTCTGGAATAAACCAACAAACAACATATTACAATAATATAATTACAACAGACATGATATACATCGAATACAAATCTTAGTGGACTGCAAAACTTAAATGGGCCTTTAGATGGAGCATTTACCTTGTATAACAGGGATTTAAAGTGCTGAGACTTCATCATATACAGGGACGGACTGGGAGTAAAAAATGGCCCTGGATATTCCTCCAAATAAGCCCCACCACAACTACAAACAGCCGCTACTATCTCACAATATTACAGCAGTCAATGTATCGCATTTATGGCAAATAACATCACAAAACCCATGGTGATTGAAATAAATGTATTATTGTATCAACTAAAATACTTAAAATCTACATAAAAAGAGCAGAATGAAAAATGTATATATACTGTATATATTTTACTCCGTTTGCTGACAGGAGGGATAAGGAAGTTTCTAGCTCACCACCTATCGTCCTTTCCCAACGTCACCAATAGTGGTCTCTAAATCTCCTTAAGAACCTTTATAAAGATTCAGAGTCAGTTTGTGTTCATGTTCATTTCTTCTCCTCTCACAGGAAACGAGTGACTTCATCAGAAGAGCTAAACCACAGAGGATCACGACACAGTAAGACGGTGTGTAAATCTCCTCATGTATCTTCTCATCTGTGTCTGTCAGTTCTGGAGGGAGAATTCATTCTCTCATCATTGTGTGTCGTCAGCTGGAGGCTCCTGAGGATGCCTACATGACCCTTGACCCCAAGTCCAGATGTTCTGAATACGACACACTGGATGTGAGTTCCTCTGCTGTTGCTGTTTATCATGTGGATGTTTAACATCAGATCTTATTAGTGATGAATATGTTCACTTCTTCTCCAGAATATGAAGAGATCCTGTGAAAACACAGACGACCCTGATGATCAGGATCCTACATATTATAACATTGTTCAATAATGAGAATTTATAATTTTTTCTGATTTAATTTGACATCTTCATTTAATTTGACAGTTCATTTGGCCTTTTTTAAAGATGAGCTGTTTGAAAATGCACAGTAATTCACTCTCCTTAACTTTGAATTATCTTTTTACATAGACTCTAGGTTGTATTTACCTAGAATATTAAGTAATTTCAACTGGACAAGTTAGTTATTTGAACTTATAAAGCTTAGTTGGAATAACTTTAGGTAAATAAGGTGAATTTGCTTTAAGTTTTTAACAGCAAAGTTTATGTTCATTTCACCTAATTTGGCAGATTTTCCTAGTTCAACCAAATAAACAATCCTTTGATTTCAACTGTACTTTTATTTCGATTGTATTTCAAATGCTTCAGTCATATTTCAGTTGAAATACTTAATATTGTAATAAATTTCGCAATGGTATTACATAGTCAAAGTATCTTAGGCTAACCATGTTTTTTTTTGCCGTGTTTTATTACAATTTAGCCTATAACCCAGTTTTAACTACAAATACCGGGTCTTAGTGTAGCAAAACATTTGTTTTTTACCATGGTTTAACTAGTAGTCCCAATACCCATGGATTTTTTTGTTTTTTTATATAATATTTTCATGTTATCTTTATTTTATCTATACGGCATGTATTTGTGAAATGATAGCAGTCATTTTATTCAATGTTATCCTTTTTGTCAATGTTAACAAAACGTTTAAATCTATCCAATACAAAGTAGCGACAGGCTTTTATTCAATCTTTAGAATCACTTTACTAAAATAAGAAACCAACGACAAAGCTTTTCTTTCTCAAGGTGTCCTGGGATAGGCTTGTAGTACGCTTGCTCTTGCTCAAGTAGGTAACAAAAATGGGTGAAACGACCACCTCTGGCCATTCTGTGGTCGTTTGTCCAGTCACCAGATGACCTGTAAGCCAGTCCGACCAATACAGCTAAGTTTAATATGCGTATGTTTGCCTCTGATGATTGCCTCATAAATGATTTTGTCTGTAGGCCATGGGTCTTAGCCATACACCCATGCTTTTTTCCAATGTGGGGGAAAGGAGGACTGTTTTCCCCCCCACGCCGTTTTTGCCCACTCAGCTATGACCTACACCGATCAAGTCCTATTAGAAACACCCTCGCATTAGAGTTAAAGGGGTCCATATGATGCTTTTTTAAAGATCATTATTTTTGTGTATTTGGTGTAACAAAATATGTTGACATGCTTTAAATGATCAACTACTGTACATTTATTTAGTCCTCTATGCCCCCCGCCCCCCCCCCTTCTCTCAACGCTTCTGTTTTCTACAAAGTCCCTCCTTCCAACAAACGCAGTCTGCTCTGATTGGCCAGCTGACCCGGTGCATTGTGATTGGCCAAACACAGCGGCTCCCTGACATGCTGCTTCAACACTACTGCGGTTACTGAAACCACGCCTTCTTTCTTTTGCGTGAACATTTGCGTTATGCAAATCTTCCCAGATAGTTACGTAGGTATGTGGGGGCGTGTTAGATCGAGCCGTTTTAGGGGGGCGTGGCAGGGTCTTAACTTTGATAAAGAATAACTCTTTGTTTTTGAGACTTTAGTCTTTGCAACTTAACAGATCTTTTACTCACCAAGAGCTTGTAACACTCCAAAGTTAAAGGAAAACTTGAAATCGCATCATAATGACCCCTTTAAAAACTGTTTTTTGTAATTTTATGGCCAAGGTGATATATACCAAGATAGTGTTAAAATTCCATACCTTTAAAAAATAAAATACCAATATGAAAAACTTTCGAGGATTTACAATGCTGATGACAGTTAAACGCGTCATCAGTCTTGTGAAAAGGGTCCATTGCTAAATTGGGCTAAAATTGGGCTCTTCTCGTTCGCTACAAAGAATCGGCTCGTTCGTGAACGACACATCACCAGGAGACCGGTCTTGCCAGGCTACCTAGAATACATATTTATATTATTTTTATTTTAACATATGTATTTGTAAAAACGATTAGACTTAGGCATGTGTAATTAATGTTAGCTATATTTTGTCAATGTTAAAATGATCAATGTTAAAAAATGTACCAATAAAAAGTATTACAGGCTTTTCCCCCCAGGTCTTTATCGCTTTATTAAAATTATGCAAAACAAAATGACAATGTTTACTTTCACGAGCCGTCGCGTATATTTACAGGCATGCAGTGAGAAGTTTAAAAGCTTGTTACTTAGTACTTTTGATGCCTCAACCCCTACTGATTTGAAATCCAATAATCCAGTTATTCCTAGATTTATTTTCATAATTTTCACAACTCACACAGGCGCATGAAGTCAGTGTATCGGGAAAGCTTGGAATATGGAAAAGCTTAGGGATGGGATTATTGCTATTACACTGATTTTGTCATGAGAAAAGCTTATCTGAGCACATATGTGTAAGCTATGGCATTGTTTTACTCTGGAATTACATGGCTTGCCCACCCACATCCCATCTGATCCCCATATAAATTATATTACTATAATTAAAAATCTTATGAACTTATGTGATTTCTTTTTTGATAAAATACTTCATGAAATATAATCATATTTGGGTAACAGAGAAATTATAGCTAATTAGCTTCAAGCTACACATGACAAGTAATACAACACTTTTACTAAAAAGTCCCTATCAATCACCATTGAGTGCTTGTAAAAACTTCTGACTGCGATTGGTCAAATGATGAGGCAGGAATATATTGTTAGTAACATTTCAGAACAATTTTATGGGAAGACACACAATTAAAACTTCTGTTGAGCGTGAAGGAACAGTAATGTCAACTAGTAGTGTAACTACTATTAGGGTTACCTTTATTTTAAAAAGGTGTCCGTGTACGTGTAATATCCCTTTAAGTCGGAGTAATATTATTTAACTACATGTACTTGCTATATGGTTAGGTTAGGATTAGGGTTTGGCGTAGGGTTACTTGCATGCAATTATGCATAATTAATTGTTATTATAATAGTAAGTACATGTAACGTGTAACAAGGACACCTTAAAAAAAGTGTAACCAAAGTAATGCTTTTGAAAGGAGTAACTAGTAACGAGTAATACATTATATTTTTGCAGTAGGGAGCCCAACACTGTCTATACAGCAGGTCATCCGGTAAAGAAATCTAGATGTCTACACAGCCTGTCACTAGCATGATGTGTGTGCAGTTACATGCACTGTCCTGTAGATGTCGCGTCAGGTCGGTGAGCTGCAGAGGTGTGGAGGAGCGGCGCTGTCCGCGGTGCTGATCGCTCACTCATCAACTCTCACATGAGTGGTTTTCGCCATCTTTGATTCACCTTATAAAGGCCTCAATGCTCTGTTAAAACTAGTTCTTGCAGAACGAAAAATGTCACCTCAGATCTAAACGGGCTGTTTCGCCTCAATCCCTTTTGTTTAGAACATTGTGAACTTCCATTCGCATGCAACCCCATGAACACCTTCTGCCAGTCTTTTTCTCAGGTTGTCTTTGCATTGTGAAGGCTGCCTTACAGTTAATCACGTTCATTCATTTTTATTTGAATTGTAATATAGGTATAGGAATCAAAGTGAATGATCAATGATTAAATCATTAAATGCAATTTTCTCTATATTTATGTGAAATAGCTTGGTTAATTGTTGAATGGGTGTTGATGACTCTTTTGAGGAAGTCAACAATGTTAAGAAGCCGTTTCTCACATCGGAGCATGTTGCACTTTGCTCATGGCTCTTACAACATCAGTATAACTGCAAAAAGAAAGAAAAAGAGGAAGGAGAGCTATTTTCTCCAGTGCCAATGGGAATGTCACTTTGACTTGAGTTTCCGTAGTTTTCAGTGAACTTGCATGTAAAATAATCTCTTGAGTTCAGCTCCCGTCTGTCTGATTTAATGCATCAGTGCAGATGCAATGAGGTTTGACTGACTCAGGCGTTTAGTCAGACATTCTCATCAGGGTTTGTGTTGAGTTATGCTCTATAGCATCCTGTGACTGTAGGAGGAGCGTCTCTCACTCAGACAGAGGAAGTGAAGAGACACAACGGATATCTGGTAATATTAAGCATTGCATACAATACATCAACTATCACTGTTACATGACACTCAAACCCTGCAGATTCAAGCAAGGTAGGGCAAATATATATATTTTGTTCAATACAAATACATGTTTTTCTACAGTTTTGGTATAGTTAGATTATTAAACATTACAAACATGCAACTACACTTCAGTCTGCAGTACATTTCTGTCATAAATTTAACATTTAACAATCTTCCTAACGTATTCCAGAATGGTCTGTCTTTCCTCTTTGATTTCTCTGCTCATGATTCCTGGTGAGTCTGAACCTAAATCTTATTTCAACATGTTGAAGAAACCCATATCTGTCGTTCAGTATGTTTGTCTGTATTTCTGTGTTTAATGACAGTTTGATGTGTATTGTGGGAAGGTATTGCTCGCATACTGTAGTGTTCACAGTTCTGCAAAACTAATACAGACACCCTCAGTACTGTGCATTATGCCTATAGTGAACCGAATTTCAAATTAGACAGCTCCTGCCTGTAAAAAATTACCGTGAATTTAACGGTACAAGACTGTAAAAATGCTACAGTACAAACCTGTTAAATGGTTAACGGTAAATTCCCCTACTATATACGGTGAAAAACTGTATTGGACATTACATGTATTGGACATTAATTTTACGGTAGTATACCGTTTTTGGAAGTAAAAAATACTTTTTACAGTGAATAACCGTAAATTGACATGCCCAGAATTCCCTGCGTTACATTTCAAATTTGATGTTTTTTTTTTGTTGAAATAACTGTTTCTTTTTAGTTTTTCTTATCAGTTTTGTATATTATGGTTGTGTGTTACACCTAATGTTGTTTAATGAATGTTTATTGCATTATTTTCAGTTTCATGTGTGTTACCACGATAGCGTTTGTGTGAATGACACTGTGCACCTTCGATATATGTTATTATTTAAAAGCTGCTTGTGATGGGCTTTGGTTCATCATGTGACTTTCTCATCACCACCTGCATTTGGTGGTTATCAGTGTATTACAAAGTTGCAAAACAGATTTCAGTACTTCAATATGTTGGTATGTTAACATTATATCAGTTAATGATATTATGGTATTTAACTGTAAATTTAAGTTTAAACCATAAAACCTAAAACATTGATATCGTATTTTTTACGGTAAAATTCCAGCAACCACATCTGCCGTTTTTTACCGTAAATTGTACGGAATTTTTTTTACAGTGTGCAATACTGGTTAGTGGTGCCATTTTTGTGTTCATGTAAAGTTTTTTATAGAGATCCATAGAGCGGCACGTTAGAAAATTTGGAATATAGAGAGGATGAGCATTATCAACGTCTATTTTTTATGTTGATTTTGTCCTATTTTGTCATCTGACTGGTTACAGTAAGTAAAACTCAGTAAATAAATGTTTTAACAAAAACTACAGAAGCAGATGATGTAAGGTTGAGCACGTCTTACTTTTAAACTGCATCTGTGTTTAGCTAAAAGTAAAAACAATTACACAGAATGGAATACATTTCAAAATTTGTATTTTCCTGATATTTCCCAGTGATCTGCAGCCACAGATGGGAGGTTAAGTACTCCAGTATGATGAAATGTGCTCTAAAGGGTTCAACAATAAATTTATCGGGCACTTATAAACTCCCAAATCATCTCACAGTGACACAGACATTCTGGACTGTAAACCCATCTAAAAACGAGAGTATCAATCTGTTGGCTCATCCAGATTACAGAGGCAGAGTTCAGTTCTTCAAGAATCAAGACGGAATGACCTTTCTCCATCTCATTTGTTACTGCTGAGGAGGAAGGACTGTACTGCCTCAGAATCCTTCAAATAAAAAATATTACAGATTTCTGGTTTTCCTGGGATTGAGCTCAATGACAGGTACGGCAAACTATTCCAGCTCACAGATTTGACCATCTGTTCCTTCACACACACACACACACCACACAACACAACACCACCCACCACACACACCACCCACACACACACACACACACACCCTCACACACACACACACATGCCACACACACACACCAGGAGCCGGGGTTTGTTTTTTGTTAAAGTGAGGACATCCTGTATGGCGTAGATGTTTTATACTGTACAAACTGTATTTTCTATTGCCCTACACCAACCCTACCCCTTAACCTACCCCTCACAGGAAACTTTGTGGTATTTCAGATTTTCAGTACACTCCATTCTGTTTGATTTATAAGCGTTTTGAAAAGTGGTTACATGGGGTAATGTCCTGAAAAGTCAACCTTCTCCTTGTAATACCTATGTCATACCTTTGTAATTATACAAATTTATGTCCTCCATTTGTCACAAAACCACGCACACACACACACACACACACCACACACACACCACAAACACACACACACAAACACATATTCATCATTTTTTGTATAGCGCTTTTTACGATACAAATAGTTGCAAAGCAACTTTACAACAAATTAAGTTTTTACAATATTCTATATGATCTTATCCGTGGTGACTGTCAGTTTGTCATATGGCAGAATTTACGGGAAAAATCAATTTAAGGAGACGTAATCGACCACGACAATGAACGAGCGTATTAAACAGTCAATTATTATATGATGCAATATCTATAGCGTTTTTGTCTGTGATGTCAGAGCTCAGATTGGAGATTCCTGCAGAGATCAGAGGGAGAATCACCTGTTTTCTTTGTAAGACCACCTGTGCCCCTCTCAGTAAAACAGATTTACTTGGTCTAAAATGTCAGCGGTTACCGAATCGTCCGCTTCGATCAGCTGTTGCTGCAGTCGTCACAGTGATTATACGGGTAACTACAGCTGTGGCAGTGAGAGACAGAAAGCATCGCCGTCCTCCTGCTGTCTCTCTCACGTCAGATGTACTTCAAGACTTGCATCTCAATTAACAAAAATTCAGTCCAAACTGATCACATGAAGGCTGTGAAAGAATCTTTATATTTTTAATCCTCCAAAGAACGGGGTGTCAGTTTACCATGAACTGGATCTGGTGAAGTAGGTGGAGGAATTCGTGACTAGAAAGGCTTACTTCAGCAGTGATTAAAACGCTCCTGCTCTGAACTTCAGCTGGTTTAAGGAGAATAAAAAATCAGCTGTTGGATCTGGACAGAGTTTGAGCATCTCCAGCTTTAACTCCAGTCACAGCGGACGCTACTGTTGTGAGGCTCAGAATAAACATGGATCTCAGAGATCAGCGTCTGTGTCTGTAATATCTGCAGGTATTAATATGATACTGTAGGCTCTTACTGAACTCTGTCATGAGCATCATGTAAAATTATGTGTCTCTTCACTCAGGTGGCAAGAGAACAGTACAGTCTGCACACGTTCTGTATGCAGCTGCTGGAATCGGTGCCACGCTCATCTGCATTATTGTAGTAATAAAAATCATAAG
Source organism: Sinocyclocheilus anophthalmus (assembly GCA_018155175.1). NCBI lineage: Eukaryota > Metazoa > Chordata > Actinopteri > Cypriniformes > Cyprinidae > Sinocyclocheilus > Sinocyclocheilus anophthalmus. The sequence goes on from JADLZN010005939.1 coordinate 73,614, forward strand.
GTAAGAGAAAAGTGCTGTCATTTTTTTGCTGTGGAAAAACCTGAAGACACCATAAACCATCATAAAGGTGGTTTATGTGATTTGTGTGCTATAATTCAAGCCATACAATTGACTCATCCATCATGAAGAAAACAATCTCATTCTTCACTTGCATTTTGTGAAATACCATAATTACATTTTCTTTATGTTCCTCACACTAAGCTGTTATATGATTTCAGAAGATCTATATAAATATACATCACGAGTCATATATTAATGACTTTTATGACACTTCATGTCGTGTTCGGTTCAATTTGACCTGGAGAGGATTCTCTTGTTCCAAAAAATGCTAGTTAATGTTATCACATTGGACTAAAACCTACTGCTCACACAGGGTAGAACAACTTTGACTTTTTTTTTCCTGGGTATATTTTGTATTTTTATGGGATTTATTTATTTATTTTTGACAAAAAAGATTGAATCCAAGATTTAGTGATAATAGAGCATAATGAGAAAATTACAAGCAATTTTTAGAAGACCTGTCATTTTTTAAGCTGGAAACACCAAATTAGTGAAATAATTTTCAGCACATCATGAGAACTAAAGCAGTTTTTCCCATTTTATTTTCCAGGATTCTTTGGATTATTTGAAATAGAAATCTGGCCCCAAAAGTTTTGAACAGTACTCCATATTTTTTTATTAAGCAATTCATATTCAAGACATATCTATAAACAAATAAAAACATTCATGTTTTCATTTTTACAAACATTGTAAGTGTTTGAGTAGCTGTTGACTAGTGTGATCATATTTTTCGTAGTTGTAAATAAAAAAGTATTCCAGTATGTTTTACAAGAAAAAACTATTTGAGTATTTCTACCAAAGTTAAGCCAGTATGTTACTTGCTGTTTATGAATTACTGTTTATGAATTTTACTAGGAGTGACGTTTTCGTTGATCTTTTTCTTCTTTTCTTCAGTAGGAAAACAGGAGATTCCGGCGTCCGAGGTGGCGTTTCAAATCAGGCAAGTCTAAATCAAAGTCTATTTCAGCACATTTTTCACGAAATTGGGATCACAATGGGATCCTCCAGACTGTGTGTGTTTATTCAGGAAAACAACAGCACAGCCGTGACTGACCAGACGGCCACACATCCTTCAAAAGCAGCCGATCCGAATGATTTAATGTATGCCAGCATCTCTCACAAGAGACCCAGAAAGCACCAGAGAGCTGGAGATGAAGACGAGGTTCAGTACGCCATCGGCCAGCACCACAGAAACACCGGGAACATGACTGCGGAGAGAGATGTGAGAGATCACCGTCCTGCTGTTTCTGCCGGGTGAGACGCACTTCATCAAGTCCAGCGTCACTTGTCATAAGGTTAAAGATGTGAACTAACACATAAACTGAAAAATGAGGAACAGGCAGTTTAGAGGAACATGGTTTTATGGGCGCACATTAATCTGGTTCATCTTATTTTGCCTTTTTCATTCTTATTGAACAGATCGAATGCTGAAAGTGCGGATGATTCCTCTGTGATCTACAGCAGCATCAAAGTTGCATGAAGAATTGTAACATGTGATCACTGAACATGCTCCTCCATTGAAGTCGACATGAAATAGAAGTTGCGACTAAAAAGTGATTCCGCTTAACAACAACTGATTTATTTGAATCAAATCGTAAATAATATATATATATGGCTTGATGTTCACAGTAAATGCGTTAAGAAATAAATCGGGTCAATTTTCATTTTTAATTTGTGTTGAAATGTGACCGTGTGCAGTGACTTTAAATACATACATTTGTGTGAGAAACAGGAAGTGTAACTAAGAGCTGTAAGCAAGCCTAAGCAAAATATCCATTTCTGAATGGAGGAGAGGCTTCACTTCGCTGAAGCTTAAGCTTACCATTTAATGAATCGACATCCTATCGGCTAATCTTTGCCATTATATGTTCGTTTTTCTCAAAGCAAACTTGTTTCACATATTCTCACACAAATCTTTAACAATAGTGGTGATGATGCTTTTATTTGCCTTTAAAGGATGCATGCATGTTTTTGAGCTCTTCGTGTGTTGTTTGAAACTCTATATTGTATATATTTCTAAAGGTGAATTGACTTGTTGAGAAGAGGGTGCAAATACAGAGAAAGAGGAAGGCCGGCGTTCATTTTAGATGTGATACTCATTAATAGTTCAGCTGTGTAACACTTCCCGTCATGCCGCTGTTATCATTTGTTATCTGTGACCATTCACAGTGAGAGAAGTTTATACTATGTTATAATTGTGTGGAAAAGAATGAGTAAACAATAAAATAAAGTATATTGTGTGTTTGATGAATGTTGGTTTGGTTTATTATATGAGTTGAATGACTTTTGTTGATCCTGTATGTAAATACGAGTGAAGCTCTTTAAACCAGTGCTTCTCAACCGGGGCCCGCGGGCCACTAGGGGGTCTCAGTGATCCTCCAGGCCTGTAGTAAGTGTGCAGTCGGGTCAAAGCTCCAAGGTTCTGCTCAAACAACTGTTGTGAAAGTAAAGGGGTACAAAAATGGAGGTACACAAGCTTTTGAGTTTCTCCTGTAGGCCACTACTGAATAAAACGTATATTTTGTGATATTATAAGCAGAGTTGTTCAAGTTGAGGTGGTGGATGTATGCCAGAAGTATTGTAAGGTAAGTACATTTATCCTCAAGTTGTGATTGACAGATTTTTTTTCCATTTCACTTTTTTATTTATGTGGCATATCTAGAGCGATTTGTTATATGAAGATGATTCACAAATGTTCTACACTGAAGGTGTTGCATGCTGCTCACAACCTTTGGAAAGGCAGCACTAAAAACGGAAAGATAAATAGGAAGCGACACAGAAGTGTTCAGGGGCGTGTCTACGTGGTGGCCAGGGGTGGCACCGGCCCCCCCTGAAATTTGGCTGGCCACCCCAGGTGCCCCCCCTACCAGATGTCTTGCGATAGGCTTGTTTTTAGTAAATTTCTAACTGCATCTGGCAGTGGCGGATCCTGGCATGTGTAGGCAGCTGTCTAGGGCCGCTTTCTTCTCTTCTTTATACTCAACTTTAGGCGGTTTCTATAGTGTGATCTTAATGACAATGTCGAGAGCGCATAATGTTACGCGATCCATGTAATGTGCGAGGACGAATCTCTCCACTCCCAAGCGGATTTCCATCACTCACACAAAACTGGACGTGTGCTTTTAAATATTGTTCTTTTATGAATTGGCTGTGCTCTCGCTCAGATATTGTGTGTACATGCTCAAACGTTGTCTTCGCATCACTGAAGACGAAGAGCTTTTTTTCTAATTCAGGTGAGGAGTAGGCTTATCTCACTAAATGGAAGCAAGCTGATTATAGTCAGCCTTCTCTAGTTATTTATTTTATTAATAGCCTATTTATTTTAGTTAAGTGCTTAAATTGTAAATATGAAATTGTTTTATTTAGTGCATTTGTATTTTGTTTTTTTTGTATATATAGTTATATAATAAAAGCGTATCAACCAGGTTCCAGAAATAATCACTGAGGGTGCTTCTGAAATGAGTGAGGGTACTTTAGTCTTAATGCACATTTTGACATATTTTGTACCGTCTGTTGCTAGGGCACCCTGTGAGTGAGATATTCTGATGTAGTGATACTGAATGTGATGTGTAAGTGAACATTGGTGGAAGAACCGAGAACAGATCCTCTAGTTCCAGTGTGTTTTCTTATTGCTGATGAGACATTTCTATTTTATTCTATTGTATTAATTCTATTTTAGATGCTCCAAGAGATGTTAATTCATCTGGTGAAATAGTGGAGGGAGATTCAGTGACTCTGAGCTGCAGCAGTGATTCAAACCCTCCTGCTCTGAACTTCAGCTGGTTTAAGGAGAATCAAAGCTCAGCTGTTGGATCTGGACAGAGTTTCAGTGCACTACAGAGTGGACGCTTCTACTGTGAGGCTCACAATCAACATGGATCTCAGAGATCAGACGCTGTTTCAGTCACTGTTAAAGGTATTCACTATAAACTCTCTTTCAGTTTTATCTGTTTCTAGTGTGAACAGATCTTCATGAACATCTTGTTTCAGGGGTTCAGAGAGCTGCTCTGCAAACAGTTACTGGGATTGTGGCGGGATGTGGAGGACTGATCTTCATCATCATCATCATCATTGTGTTCATAAGGTGAGTTAAGATTGTCTGGACACTAAATGTAAGTATTTTCAGTAAATTTAAAACATCTGCAAACTTAATCTCACATCTAGAGAAAATTGACTTTTTCTTACCTTTTAGTATTTTTTATTTATTTGATGTATTTTAATAGTTTTCTCCTGTTTTCAGTAGGAAGAGGCGGAGAGAATGTGGAACTGAAGACGTGAATCAAAAGCAGGCAAACACACACCTCCATCTACAACTGCAATATTTGATGATATTGCTGCACTGAGCAATAAATAAAAGACAATCTTTCTCTATAGACGGCTGACTCGAGTGATGATACATACACAGCTCTGGATCCAGTGTCCAGAACATCTGACATTTACAGCACGATCAGAGTCAGTAAATGTCAGGGGTCTGTCACTATTCGGTCTAGTGTAATTCAAGTTTTGTGACAGAGCCCGACACTCGCGTCATGTCATTGTTTTCATGTGATCGTGCGGCTTCGAGTGTGCTCGAGCCGTGCGCTCTCGTCTGCGTGTACTGTTTCATGTTGGATCGTGGTGTTCAGATCCCGGCACTCATGTCTTGTTGAGTTTCGGTTTTGTGTCGGGGTCCGGACACTCGCGCTCAATGTTCTGTCTGTTGTGGGAGCGTGCGGTTTCGAGTTCGCTCGGCCGTGCGCTCTTCTGTCCACGTGTGTTGTGTTTTGTGTAGCACGCGGTTTGTGTTCAGCTGCGTGCTTTTCTTGTTGTCTTGTGTGGCTTATGAGTTTTCTCATTAGCTGTGTGTTTGTGTCTTTTGTTCTAGCACATGGCTTGTTATTTGTTTTGCTGGCCATGTGCTTGTGTTTTGTTTTTGTGTGCACATTGCTTTTTGTCTTTGATTCGGTGTGCCAGTGCTCTGTCCATTGTCTTGACCCCTCCCATCTTGTTACCTGATTATTAGTTAATTTGCCCCACCTGTGTTTCCCTCGTTACCCTCCTCATTTGCTCTTCATTTATTCTCCTTGTGTTTGCAGTCGTGCGTCAGTTCGTCATAGTCTATCCCTGGATGTGTCCAGATCCTGCCTTGTCTTGCCTTGTCTTGCCTTGTCTTGCCTTGCCTTGCCTTGCCTTGCCTGCCTGTTTTTCCCCCACGGGGTAGTTTCTGTGGTTTGTTTTGTTTTATTTTAATAAAGAAACCCATTCTTCTGCAATACTGAGTCCTCGCCTCATCCCTCTACCAGGATCCCAGACAGTACGAACTGAACAATAGAGGACTCAGCAGAACAATGGGTATCTTCCTGTTCCCATCTCCCTGCCCCTCCGCTCATCAGTTAGCTGCTCAACACAGGAGGCTCCTTTTTCTTCGGCAAGGGGGAGCCAGTGTGAGGGGTTTTGCACACCAGTTCCTGTTTGCAGCGGAGGGACTCAACATCAGTGACGCAGAGCTCAAGGACATCTTTAACACCAGCCTTAATGAGCCCGTCCATGCCTGGGAGATGGGAATGCTGGGATACTGTCCTTCTGGCAGTTTGTGGGGTATGTCTACCACCGTGGAGAGGAGGGTGGCCTTCCTCCTCTTGGCCCTCCTCCCATTCTCCTCACAAACCCCCTAGTACCCAGTCCTCCTATGTCCTGCCAACGGAGGAGGAGGAACGGTTCCGCCTCATCCGGTCCCATGACTGCAGAGGTGGCGGACGAAGTGGCAGTGCCCCGCTCTCGGAGACGGAGGAGGAGGAATGGGTACGCCTCACCACCCCTAGAGGCAGCTGAAGAGGCTGCTGTGCCCCTAGAGGTGGCTGATGAGGCTGCAGCTCCCCGTGTGGCGGCCGAGGAGGCCGCAATGCCCCCGAGGGTGGCTGATGAGGCTGCAGCGGCCCCGGAAGCGGCCCCGGAAGCGGCCGAAGAAGCTGCAGCGGCCCCAGTGATGGCCGGAGAGGCTGCAGCGGTCCCAGTGACGGCCGAGGTTGCGGCTGCGCCCCAAGAGGTGGCCGACGAAGTGGCGGTGCCCCGCTCTCGGAGACGGAGGAGGAGGAGAAGGGCTTTCTCCATCCCACATGGCCTGGAGGCCATCCAGGAGCCCGCTGCTGCTGGCCTGGAGGCCGTCCCAGACCCTCCCAGGCTCCTTGCCCTGCCGGCGCCGCCCAAGCTCCTTGCCCTGCCGGCCCCGCCCAAGCTCCTCGCCCTGCCGGCGCCGCCCAAGTTCCTTGCCCTGCCGGCGCCGCCCAAGTTCCTTGCCCTGCCGGCGCCGCCCAAGTTCCTTGCCCTGCCGGCGCCGCCCAAGCCCCTTGCCCTGCCGGCCCCGCCCAAGCTCCTTGCTCCGCCCAGGCTCCTTGCCCTGCCGGCGCCACCCAAGCGCATTGCCCTGATGCCGGCTCCCTCCTTGATACTGGCTCCACCCTTCCTGCCTGCCAAGCTCCCTCCGGCTCCGCCCTGGTGGCCTACTGGGGTTCTTGTTAGGCCGGAGCCTCCCTGGTCTGTTCCCCCGGTCCCGCCCTGGCTCCCCGGGATTCCTGGTCTGCCTGAGCCTCCCTGGCTCAACCCTCCCGCCCCTCCCTGGTTCCTGGTTCTTGTTAGGCTGGAGCCTCCCTGGTCTGTTCCTCCGGTCCCGGCCTGGCTCCCCCAGATTCCTGGTCTGCCTGAGCCTCCCTGGCTCAACCCTCCCGCCCCTCCCTGGATCCTGTAATGACTTTCTGGGTTGTACTGCTGGCACTGGCTTGGCTCCCCTCCCTCCCTCCCCTCTTTGTCCCAGTGTTTAGAGTTTTTCTGTCTTGTGTTGCCTGTTATGTAGCGGTCTTGTGTTGTCATGTTTGTTCTGTCATGTTCCTGTCTTGTTTTTGTTGTCTCGTTAGGGACGCCAGGTGGCGTCCCTTTTGAGGGGGGCTAGTGTCAGGGTTTTGTCACTTCGGTCTAGTGTAATTCATGGTTTTGTGACAGAGCCCTGACACTCGCGTCATGTCATTGTTTCATGTGAGCGTGCGGCTTCGAGTGTGCTCGAGCCGTGCGCTCTCGTCTGCGTGTACGGTTTCATGTTGGAGCGTGGTGTTCAGATCCCGGCACTCATGTCTTGAGTTTCGGTTTCTTGTCGGGGTCCGGACACTCGCGCTCCCTGTTCTGTCTGTTGTGGGAGCGTGCGCTCTCGGTGCGCTCGGCCGTGCGCTCTCTGTCCCACGTGTGTTGTGTTTTGTGAAGCACGCGGTTTGTGTTCCGCCGCGTGCTTTTCTTGTTGTCTTGTGTGAACACGCGGCTTATGAGTTTTCTCATTAGCTGCGTGTTCGTGTCTCTTGTTCTAGCACATGGCTTGTGATTTGTTTTGCTGGCCATGTGCTTGTGTTTTGTTTTGTGTGAGCACATGGCTTTTTGTCTTTGATTCGATGTGCTCATGTCAATTGTCTTGACCCCACCCATCTGTTACCTGATTATTAGTTAATTTGCCCCACATGTGTTCCCTCTTTACCCTCCTCATTTGCTCTCCATTTTTTCTCCTTGTGTTTGCAGTCGTGCGTCAGTTCGTCATCGTCAATCCCTGGATGTGTCCAGATCCTGCCTTGCCTTGCCAGCCTGTTTTTCCCCCACGGGGTAGTTTGTGTTTCTGTTTGTTTATTTTTATTACCAATTAAAACCCTTGTTTCTGCAATACTGAGTCCTCGCTCCATCCTCTACCCAAGACCCTGACAGTAAATGTTCAACACTTTTACACTCACGTTCAGCAGATCCATATAAACACAGGCTGTTCTGTTCACAGTCTGGTGACTCCAGAGCTCCTGATGACACCTACACGGCTCTCCGGCTTCAGTCCAGATCTTCTGAATATGAGACTCTAGCAGTAACTTCAGCAGATCCACATTAAACTCTCCTCACAGTATTACTGCTCAGATGGAAATACTGATGCTCCTCAGAAACTCATAAATACTATATTTTGATGCTTGCTTCATTATCAATTTTCTTAAACCTTCTTGAAGTAACAGTGTATACTGTAATCGAGCTTATAGCAGGTTGCAGAATTGTTTTTTTCTTTCAGTCTTTCCTATATTGTACATTACACATTTTCTTTATATTTGTGCTGCACTCGCAAATGCATTTTACCCTGTGTATTTCTGGTATTTAAAGTAACATCACAATAATGTAGTTTAGTGTAATAGAAAGACCCCATTTATGGTTTCTAATGATGTTATTTTCAAGCAGCGTTGTCTTGTTAAGCTCTGGACAATTGTATTAAAGTCTCTAGCTGCTCTTATATCTGAGTGGATTTTGTTCTACTGCATCTTTATTAAAGTATCCTAATAAAGTTTGACATCCAACGTAAGCATTTCTCTCGTATCTTCCATGTTTTTAATCATTAGTGATAGTATTATATATTAGGATGTAAGGACAGAAGGAAAGAAGTGGTGAATATGAATACCGAGAATGGAAATAAACAGTACATATTTTGGGTCTGTTTTGAGTTGCTATCTACATAATAATATTTCTGGTTTCATGATTTATATTATCAATAGTTTGTATAATCCTACCGTTTATTTCTAGTTTAATGCTATTCATGAGGAAAGAAAGACACTTTACTGTATCTCTTTATTACTGAATCTCTAGATACGTGATGTTTGAGGAAATCCTAAAGATATTGCACTGTAAGAAACACTGTAGATGTTGTTACACATCCTCGATTGTATGGTGTGTCTCAGTGACAGACACTCATGCTGAGTATTGCTAAAGTTTGTGTGAGAATACATTTGTAATATCATTTTTATGCAATCAGTTTATAATTGAGTTTCAAACAGCTGATATTCAATCTTAAGTCACAGGGATTCAGATTCACCTCCAGTATTTTGAATTTTTAGCACAAAATAACCTCATTTACATAATTTGGTCATTTACTCACCTTGCAAAGTGTTATGGCGATATGCTTTTGAAGTTTGAAATCTCATTTTATATGAAGATTCAGAAATATATGTTTGTGTAATATTTGCTGTCACCTCTTTGTTTCTGATCTCACGATTTTATATATAAACCGATCCAATAAATGGAACATACTTGACTTGTTATAGTATTACTACTGGGTACTATCTCTGATCCTTACCCTAACCCTAACCCTAACCCTAACCCTAGCCCACGTACTTTCCTTATATCTTCCAGTACTTTCTGAAGCAAGTACACTGTAAGTACAGGTAAGTGCACACTGTAAAAACTACAACGATTGCTTTGATAACTTTTATTGCTCCTAAACTAACTTCTGTAACTGGCAGTAAAATGTGCTTCATCTTTTTGACCACCGGATGACAGAAAAGTGAAAAGAAGTGCAGAAAAGATTTGAGCAATGAATCCCAGTTATCATGTTTTTGGGAGTTATTCAATAGATCTGTTAGTGATTTTGAAGAGCATTAATTGTTACATGTTCCCCTGTCTTGTGTTTTATTGACTCTTATTTTGAAGTATTGTTCCTATGTTCTGACTTCCTGTGTTTAGTTCCGCCCATTAGTCTTGTTACTCTGTGTATTTATACCCCTGTGTTTCAGTCTTTGTTTGCCAGTCGTTGTTTTGCTTATGTGAACTGTTGTGTGCTTTTTGCTTTATCTGGATTTCGTTGCCTTGTTTTTGCTTTGTTTGGATTCTTTTATCATTTTTGTTAATAAATTGTGCTGCATTTAGATCCTCCCCTCTTCCTTGCCTCAAGCGTGACATTAATACTATCTGCTGTCAGTCTGGTGTGTAAGTGCTTGTGCTTGTCAGAAACTGGCACTGCACTTAAACACCATGTATTTGCTCATGTTTCTGATTGTGTAAATGTGGTTGCGTAGCATCGTTGCTTCATAAGTGAAACATAGAGTTTGTGTCAGAAAGAGGATCTTGAATCTAAAAGCTGTAAACCTTCATATATGAAAAAAATCTTGACGCTCCTGCAGCCGTGATGAGTATCTTTACAAAGCAACCACGTTTCACATATTCTCTCACAAAGATTTAACAATAGTGAATTCTAAAGCTTATTTGTTTGGATCTGGAGACTTTTCTAGTTGTTCTTGCGTAGTTGAGATGGCGTCACACATATGCAGGAAGTTGTTTAACTGCAGATTTAAGTGTGAAAACTTCCACTAACACATTAAGCTGCTGATATTTTGTCATTTGGGCGTTGACACTGAGACATTGACACTGCAGCGCGGTAAGACCATTGTTACCATTATTTAACATTAGGTAAAATAATTCTGTAGGGCTACAGCTGATATTTGTAAAAATGTGCTGATGAGTTGAAGATACATGTTGTAGATCCATACCCTGATAACACACGTACATCACGCAGACGGCTATTTGACATCTGCATTTACATCTGCAAGACGTATATTTTAGAGTGTTTGCTCATCTGCAATATGTCTATTGGACGTTTCCAAGCAGATGTCAAATAGACGTTATAAAAATGTCTTTAAGATGTTTATATGTTTATATACAGTATATATAGATGATGCTCATAATGTCATACTTGTCAGTTTTATGATTGCAGAAATCACTATGGCAACATCACTCATAACATCACTTCCTCTGATCTTGGTGATCATGACTGCGGGTGAGTCTTCAGCTACAGTCACTATACACACACTTTAACACTCTTTGAAACGCTGATCGAGCTCTTCACACTTTGTAGCTTTTATAGTGACATGAGTGTTTTGCTGTCAGCTAACAAATAAAAATGGTTAAAATGAAAGATACTTTTTGTGCACTGGTTCAAAACACCTGAAACACCACCTCATTTTCTTATATCTGTGTTTCGTGTTTCAGCTGTTGATGGTCAGCAGGATTGGGGAGTGAATTACAGCCCTTCATATGTTTGTGCATTAAAGGGATCAACAGTGAAAATGTCCTGTGCTTTCAAATATCCTCGTGGTTATGAGATTGAAACAGTCTTCTGGACCAAACCTGCTGTAACTGATGGAGATCTACCGCCCCTGTGTTTAGTTCCAGAAAACAGAGGACGAGTTCAGTGTGTCAGAGAAAATGAAGACACTCACAGTATCACTTTGACAGATGTAACAGAAGCTGATAAACACATCTACTACTGCAGATTCACTACAAACAGAGGAACATGGACGGAGATTCCTGGAGCTCAGCTGGATGTCACCGGTAGTGAACTCTCAGAAATACACCACAGACACAATGTCAGTGGCGCAAAAACGGGGTATGCAGTATATGCAGTGCATAGGGGCGCCACACATAGGGGGGCACCATTTTGCCAAAATCATTCTGTGAAAATCTTCTTTAATAAAAAGTTATAAATAATCAAAAGCTTAGTTATTAAAAATAATGAATGCAACATTTTTTTGCAATTTAATGAGTTAAAAAATTTATAAATGTATATGTGTAAATTACGTGTACAATGCAAAAACGTATTAAAATGCGGAACGGCCGTATCTCTTTGCGACCACAACAAACGGGAGACTTTCCAGACGCTCACTTCAGCTTGCCTTCAGGTACATGTGCCAAATGAGTTTCAGTAGAACAACAGGGAACTGCGGTCTGATGAGATATTGTTATATGTCAGTAAAAAGCTTTCCTGTCCTGTCAGCCGTTTTACTGTGCTCACGGCGCACACTCTTCAACAGTACGTGAATGAGGCGCACGCTCACTTCATAAATAAACCGCACTAGAAACTGCGAGCATAGACCTACATCGTCAGTTAAGTCACAAAATTACCAAAATGGCGATTAAAGCTCCAAAACTGCATGCATGTTTGTGCATTACGTTTAAGAACGTCTCTCAAATGCATGCAGCCTACTGAAATATTGTGCAATTCGAGATCACAATAGGGTGCAAGATGATAGGCTATGTAATATTTTTTATTTATAATTTAATGCACAAGTAGTCCAAATGTGAGCACTGTGCAGTTAAATGTACTAGAAATTATGCGCTAATTTTTTGAAACGAAAATGAAAAGAAAAAGAAACCATATTTAAATGCATGAAAAAAACGTATTTTACATTCTTACATTATATTTAGAGAAGGTCAACGTGATTCATATCATTTCGGTTCTGAGTCTATATTGGCACTAGCACTAGACATTTCACTGAAAATTGCCGTTGTAAATTCAAAATAGGCCATCTGTGTAATTCAAGTAGATTCAATGAGTTGAACTCTTGCTACTTCCATTCACAACAAGAACAATGTGAACGTTGACAAAAACATTTTTTAAATGTTTATAATAGTGATTTTATAATGTCTAATTATAAATCCATTAGCAAAACATGTGAAAAATAACTATATTATAGAGTGGAAATGGTAAAGGAGACAATAAATTATCCTCTGCTGCCATCTAGTGGTCATAGTGGGAATCATGACATTCATTTTAATAGTATTTGTTTTTCTGCCAGGTGAAATCTTGGCAGAAATCTTCCACTTAGCATGGCACATTTTCCATGAATTATCTCTTTAAGTAAAAATGAAAAAAACCATAAAAAATGCGGAATGCTCTTTATAAAATGAATTTTACTATACAAAAATGTGCAAAACTATTAAATAAGTGAGGCACAATGATATATATATATTCAAAATGACCTAACTTAAAGTGACAATAGTACATGTGTTTGAAGATTAAAAAAACGATAAAAAATGTGTTCTACTGTCTGGGGTCTGCCATCAGGAGTTAAAGGGGATGTTATGTGACACACTTTTCTTTTTTTCTTTTCACTTTTTTCCCTATGGTATTAAAAACAGGGGAAGGAGGTTCAAACCTGTGTCACTTGTTTCACTCCTAATGAGTTTGTATCCTTCCATGCACAAGCTAGTAATGGGCTTTTGGTCATTGACTTGCAGGACGTTTTCTGCGTGAGTTAGGGTTAGAGGCTGCTAGAATAAAGGGGGACGCCGACACTGATCTTGCATACCCCTTGGCAAATGTGCAGTTGCGCCCCTGAGACACATACAAACACACACATCAAGCACTTTATTATGTAACTGCATCTGTCGAATGACATTCTTTCTTTTTCTGAACACAAAAAGAGAAATGTCATAAAATGTCCTGCTTGGTTGTTCATATAATGACTGTAAATTGTGACCTTCTTAATGCTTTAACAAAAGTTGCAAACTGTCTTAAAATAATGTGACTTTTGACTTGCATTCCAGGTGTTCTGAAGATGCGTGATAGGGTTCATAAAGAAAAAAGTAGCAAACCAAAATGCAATTTCTTATTTAGCCAAAATCTTGATCTCGCAGCAGTTCTTGTCATTGAACAAGTGCGCACCATTTAGAGAATCCACTTGGAATATAAAATATGAGTTGCATGAGTGCTTTTGAATGCTTTTGCATCCTGTTTTTAAAGCCTGAAGAAGGTCACCATTCACATTTCATTTAATCTGTTTAACTGAACATGACTTGCATTATGTTAGAGCTGTACATTATTGTTATACGATATTATGTTGTTGCCAGAAGAGATTCGTTTTTGTCTTGACAGTCACGTGATTAAAAGAAAATAAAGGAAGAGATTAAAGGAAGTAATGCTAGATTATTTGTTTGGCTGCAAAGACATTGTTTCATTGAAGCATGCACTGGCTGTAAAGCTTTGAAATGATTTTGTGTTGTGAAAAGTGCAATACATGTAAACACGAATTGAACTGCTATTAAACGGATAATCTCAAGCAGGACATTTTTTAACAATGTGTTCTGAAAAAGAAAGGAGGACACATGGCTTTAGAATAACAGCAGTTTTGTTTTTGTGTGAACTATCACTGTAAGATGATGGTGAAATAGAGAAATAGAGAAATAGAGTTGTTGCTGTTGTTCTGTCAGACCTGCAGGTGGAGACACAGCAGAGTGTGAAAAATGGAGATTCAGTCACTCTGAGATGTAAAAGCAGCTGCTCTCTGCCTCAACAAACAACATTCATCTGGTACAGAAAAACACAGAGATTAACTACAGGAACCGTGAACGTGAATCAGCTTCAGCTGCAGTCAGTCAGTCGTGCTGATGAAGGAAACTATAGATGTGCTGTTTCAGGATATGAACTTCTGATCTCTCCACCTGTTTATCTTAAAGTAGAATGTGAGTACAAACTGATTCATTAACATTAGTGAAATATTTCACACAAAGTTCGACATCAGCTGAAATCTAATAGAAATGAAAGATTAATGTGTTTGAAAGCCTAATAATATTTCTCATATCTGTGTTTCGTGTTTCAGCTGCTGATCCTGGTCTGCAGGATTGGGGAGTGGATTACAGCCCTTCATATGTTTGTGCATTAAAGGGATCAACAGTGAAAATGTCCTGTGCTTTAAAATATCCTCGTGGTCATAAGATTGAAAAAGTCTTCTGGACCAAACCTGCTGTAACTGATGGAGATCTACCGCCCCTGTGTTTAGTTCCAGAAAACAGAGGACGAGTTCAGTGTGTCAGAGAAAATGAAGACACTCACAATATCACTTTGACAGATGTAACAGAAGCTGATAAACACATCTACTACTGCAGATTCACTACAAACACTGAGGGTGGAAAATGGACGGGGATTCCTGGAGCTCAGCTGGACGTCACAGGTAGAGCTAGTGAACTCTCACAAATACACCACAGACACATAAACACACATTATGTCACCTGTTATTCCAGGAGCTCAAACAGTAAAGCAGAGCGCTAGTAATGCCAAAGTCATGGGTTCAATACCCAGGAAATACATGCACTGATAGATATTTTTACCTTGAATCAAACGTCAGTTTGGAATAAAAGCACTGGCCCAATTCATACACTAATGCTTCATTCTTACTAGTTTTCATTGCCTTACAGTTTTCAAGTGGTTGTTTTTTATGTTTTAATATGATCGTGAAATAGAGATGTTGTTGTTGTCAGATCTGCAGGTGGAGAGACAGAAGAGTGTGAAAGAGGGAAATTCAGTCCGTCTGATGTGTAAAAGCAGCTGCTCTCTGCCTCAACAAACAACATTCATCTGGTACAGAAACACACAGAGATTAAGTACAGGAATCGTCACAGTGAATCAGCTTCAGCTGCAGTCAGTCAGACGTGATGATGCAGGAAACTATAGATGTGCTGTTTCAGAATATGAACATCTGATCTCTCCACCTGTTTATCTTAATATTGAATGTGAGTACAAACTGATTCATTAACATTAGTGAAATATTTCACAGATTATTTTCAGAGATTTTTTGAATTTAATTCAGATTTGTTTGATAAATTCATCCAGACTGCAATCATACAGACTGCATGACATTTTTGTTTATTAGACTAATAATATGTCAAATGAATGTGATTTATGAATCTGTGTTTAGAGACCCTCTTTATGAATCATGGGTTGATAAATCAGTACATGTAATATTGTTTGATTTACTGTTCATCTTTTCAGATTTTCAGATTTGAACCTTTCTGATCATCACTCAAATAAAATCTCTTTCAGTTTCAGCTTGCAGAGACACTTCAGTAAATGTTAACAATGATAAGGGAAGGCCATGAGATAAATAATGTATTTATTGTCATCATTTAAATATATTTAATCTAGATCCTCCAAGGAACGTCTCAGTGTCCATAAATGGATCTGGTGAAATAGTGGAGGGAGATTCAGTTACTCTGAGCTGCAGCAGTGATTAAAACGCTCCTGCTCTGAACTTCAGCTGGTTTAAGGAGAATAAAAAATCAGCTGTTGGATCTGGACAGAGTTTCAGCATCTCCAGCTTTAACTCCAGTCACAGTGGACGCTACTATTGTGAGGCTCAGAATAAACATGGATCTCAGAGATCAGAGTCTGTTTCAGTCACTGTTAAAGGTATTCACTATAAACTCTCTTTCAGTTTTATCTGTTTCTAGTGTGAACAGATCTTCATGAACATCTTGTTTCAGGGGTTCAGAGAGCTGCTCTGCAAACAGTTACTGGGATTGTGGCGGGATGTGGAGGACTGATCTTCATCATCATCATCATCATTGTGTTTATTAAGTGAGTTCCTGAGTAATTTCACAAGTTATCACAAATGCAGAATTTCCTAAACTTATTGCAAAATATTAAATGCTACTTGCAATAAATTACTGTTCAGTACTTTTTAAACAAAGCAATTTTTTCCAGGAAGAAGAGGAGAGACGGTGGAACTGAAGTAGTCAGCCAAAATCAGGCAAGTTTCAGGATCAGCAGGATCATGATATAGAGAGTATATTTAACTATAAAAATTAAGACTTAACAAGATCATGTGCTGATTCTTGACAAATATTTGACATGATGTTTCAGACTGATCTGCTGATATCTGTGAGATTATGTTATTTTTTAAAACAGCAGGAGGATCAGGTTGGCAGATCAGCAGAAACGGCTTTGACCAATGACGTTCCAGTGTATTCAGTAGTATCAGCCAATCAGAGGGATGATCTGTATTCCAACATTAAAGCGAAGAAACCCAAACGCTCTGGGAGAGAACAAACAGAAAAAGACTCTGGAGATGTTGAAGAGGTTCAGTATGCCAGTGTCCATCACTTCAAGAACAAAGACATGAACAAGACTGAAGATGCCATTGAGATGCAACATCTGTCTGATGCCAACAGGTGAGAAATGATTCATCTGAACCCAAATGAAACATATTCAATGCTTAATCAGAGCTCTCATTGTTTTGGGTTGAGATGATGAATTGTCACCTCCTGGTGGGACTTTCTGAAGTGCTACATTAACATATTCATTTAATTTCTCCCCAGAGCTGAGGATGTGATCTACAGCTCAGTGAAATGAAGAACGTGTGGTTGGAGCCGCGTCCTATTGATGCTCATGGGAGACCTGGTTTTGAGTCCATCCCAGGTCGTGTTCCAGATCCCTCTCTTCTTGAATTCACCCATTTACTCATCTTTGGGACTGTTCTACTGTTTAGACATGAATGGCTTTCAGTTTAAATTCTGCTCGTTTGTTACGATCTTGATTATCTCAAGCACATTCACTGCCTTCCCTCTACACTCACACATGAACACCACTCATTCCTGTAATAGTCAAAGTCCTTTTAGCTCTCACTTTGTACAGTCAATGTAGAACAGATATTTTCTCTGTTCACCCTGTGTGATTTTGTGAACATTGTCAGAAAGTCTTTATTTTCATTATGGCATCATGACAATTTAGCACATTTTACACCAAATTCTCATTACTGTAATGTGCCAGGTATTGTATTTTTCACGAGTTTCTTTACTGTAATAAATACTGTACACTCTAAAAAATGCTGGGCTTGTTCAACTACCCAACCGTTGGTAATTTTTTACATTAGATTTTTTAAACCAAAAGTTGGGTTAGTCCATATTTGACCCAAAGTTGGGTTGAGTGTAATCTTTTGCAATGATTTTGTTAAATTTAGAGCTACACTGTTTGAAATTAACAAAAAAAATAAAAAATATTTAAATAATGAGCAAGTACATCATAAAAATATCTTTCAAATTGTTCTACCTAGCCTTAAATCACTATGGTAAGTCTATAATAATTATTGATATTTTAGAGCTGTCAGAACTAGGTTAACAAAACAATGCCAATATCTAAACCAGTTACTACTTTGGTGTATTTGCCTATAAATAGCCTAAAGACAAGTTATAATAATTTCCAGCTACCTGCTCTTAAGACATTTTTTCAGATATCTGACTTTTGTTATTGGGAGTTTTGATGTGGTTTGTGATGTTCACACAGTCAATCACCTGTAACCATAAGTGTTGTAATATGCCTCTGCTCATGGAGCGTTTTTAGATTGATGCTGAGACTTTTTAGGCTGGGTAGAATCTGCAATCTCTGACCCAGTTCGTTTGCTGGCTTCCATGGCTGCAATACGCTGTGTTTTCCACCAACTGGAAACCTGGAGTGTCAAAATACCTTGATAACTGGCAGTCGTGGAATACACAACCAAAAAAAAAAAAAAAAGACATTCTGACACAGACCCAGTGTTGCCAAGTCTGTGGTTTTCCCACGGAATCGGGCTAGTGTTATACTGCTGCTTGTGAAGAGTCTGCATTTTATGAGAAAAATATAAAACGGCGATGGAAAACGCTCTGTAACCTTGGTTCCCTGAATTAATGGGAACGAGCATTGCATTTACCACGCTTGGAGGGGGGGGACTGATTTGTTAATGTTTGTGTAGCTGTATGAACAGATGGCATCAGGATGCCTTCTGCAGCTCAGGGTCCAGCGTCACTTTGGGGTGGGGGCCCTAGCGCTTGTGGAAGGGATAGTGCTTGGTAGTCTGAGGACGCTACTGGAGCTCAAGCTCTGGCTTGGACTGAGGCGGAGCAGGTGACGGAGCAGGATTTGCAGGCTGTTGAGTCGGCAGAGCCTTCTGGCGACTTGAAACAGCCATTGAGCTGGAGCGTTTGGACAGGAAGTGGTGCATAGCTTGCAATGACTTCTGCGCTGCAGTGAAGTAGGGCTGTCAAAATGGCTGAAAAACTAAATTCGAAATTTGTACTTAAATATTATCAAAATTTGAATTATATTTGAATTTAAAATGCATAATTTCAGTTAGGGTGAAGAAAAGCTTTTGGCTTCTCTCCTGAGGTCACAAGAGAGCGCATCATTCAAACATAAGATACAGACTAGCGAAAAAGTGCCAAATGTTGAATAAAAAAATAATGTTTATAAACCATATTTAATTAAGTTGCTTAAACAACTATAAACAAAACAGCACCATGTATGTATGCATAGTTTAATACAAAGGGCCGAAAGCCAATCACACTGAGTACATTTTTCATTTAAAAACATGAGATGCAGTGGGATGGAGAAAAACCCGCCATAGTCTCGATATATGTTTTTTTCAAAGTTAAACTTACATTAATTTTACATGGCTTTCTAAATGTGCGGCTCTTTTGTGCGAGACGCGAGTGCAACAGTAATAGATGTCCATCTAGAAACTGCGTGAAATATGCGTTCTGTGTGAACGGCTTGGTTTTGATGTAAACAAAATATTCTCTGCATTGATGTTCTCTTTTTCTGCTATATTTTTAATTAACAATGCAGCAGCGCTGCATCTAGTGCCTTCAACTGGATAGACTAACAAAAACATTATAATGCAGCGACACTTACATCGTCATCGCTTCTCGTGCGCCGCTGATAAGGCTGCCTCCTTAATGCCCGGTTCAGACTACACGATTTTAGCCCGATTTTGCCACAATTTGCTTGACGTAGGGTGTCGTGGGGATTCGTAATCGACATGGGCGCGGGGACGCAGATTCCAATCGTTCAGCAACGTGTAGTGTGTCCTAGTGGACGACAACCGATTCCGTGTCTGCGATGCTTCACGACATCACGATAGAAAGACTAGCAAGTTTCATTTTTTTCCCCGTCGTCCACGACGAGTTCTGTCACATTGGTGACGTTGACTAATATCAGCACAGAAGCTCTTTCATACACCGGTTTCAAACATGACAAAACGAAAGAGAGATGATGGTGTTGCTAGGTGGAATTATGAGATGGAGGAAAGGTTGGTGGAGCTGTGGCAACAGTACTCCTGCCTGTATGATGTTTCATCAAGGGACTACCATGACAGAACAAAGAAAGAAAAATGCTGGCGAACTATAGCAGAAGCGCTTCAGCAATGTTTACACTCTTGTTTTCGGAAGTCAGTCGCTATTTCCGCCTTCTCGATGACATCACGCACGTCGTTAAAGATGGCACGCGATGAATGGTCGGGAAGCAACGTGTAGTCTGACAAGTTTCTTGTCCACGACAGGACAAGATTTTAGGAGTCAAACAGTGACCGACAAAAATATCGTGTAGTGCTGTTTTTGGAGCACATAGGACCAGGTCAGTCGCGCTGCACAGATCCTTGAAAGCAGCAGGCCCAGGCAAGCGACGCACTCACAATGACACTGACACTGCAAATATGCACATAAGAACATTAACCCATGGTTAAGGAATGTACAGTGTAAAACGGAAGCCCTGATGTGTGAACAAGGTTTTTTTTATCATGAAAGTTGAGACTTATTTGCATAGAAACAGGAAATGTTATCCTTTATAACCCCCAGCTTAACATGTCTGTTTAGTCTTCAAACTTACCATTTATACTACTAGTGAAGAAAGCTACTGTAAACAAGGTATGAGAGTTTTATTTGATTAAGAGTTTGTGAAATGCACTGGTGTGAAAGAGAAGAAACGGATAGCTTTTGGGACAAAATGTTTGTGGGTGGGTCAGTTCTATACCATGCTATATCAAACAGGACCTTTATTTCACAGGGCTTGAGGACGCTACACTTTAAGCTTGGTAAATAAATTCAGGAGAGACTAAATTGATTCATACATGTAGATAATTCATATTATGATGAATATGATTTGGTAGCAGGTCAGCTGGGCAATGTAAGAAGATTAAAAGTCCTGTTGACTTTAAGGTGACCGCGTCTACTGCAGATGTGAGCAAAAGCCAATAGAGTTCATTATAATCAGTGATATTTTATATACTGGATGAGGCGCAAAACGATATGACAAATCCCTGACAGCAAACTGATGCCATCCAGTGTATACATGATGTTAGAATGCTAACAACATAATAATCTGATGTTGCACAAAGAACAGACAATTTGGAAAGTTCCCAGAGGAAAAGGACTTAAGAGTGCTTGAGACGATTTTAACATGGGCGTGAGCAAGTAAACCACTGTTCAGGCAGTTGCAACCCTCCACTTCACCCTGAGCTTATCGTTATTTGTGTGATAGCGAGTCACCAGAAGATTTCTGCATCACTTTGATTATTTAAATAAAAAGGGGTCATATGATGCTATTTTAAAGCTCATTATTTTGTGTATTTGGTGTAACAGATTATGTTGACATGCTTTAATGTTCAAAAAACATTATTTTTAAAATACTGTACATTAATGTAGTTCCTCTATGCCCTGCCTCTCAAATGCGTCGTTTTCTACAAACTCCTTCCGACAAGCGCAGTCTGCTCAGATTGGCCAGCTGACCCAGTGCATTGTGATAGGCCGTTGTTAGTTTTAACATCATTCACAGTCCGCGTACAGACCCAGTGATGATGCCACGTACAACAAGGCCGCTATTACGACATCTGACGGTCTATGATTCTACAGACTTAACTCTCCTGTGATGTTACCTGTTCCCCGCACACCCACACACCCACACACACACACAACACCACACACACACACACACACACACACAGCAACACACACACACACACGCGTTACTCTTGCGCTGCTCAAGACCTCCGCATTTGAACGTCAATAGCAATACTTAAACTAATACCAAAATCTGACAGTCGCTGATTCAGAACGCCAAGTATGGTCTAGCAAAGTCGAATTGACATTTTTTTTTTTTTTTGTTTTTTAGAAAATAGCCTTGTGCCCCTCCAGCCTTGTACTCTTCTAGGTTCAAAACTGTCGTCCATAAAATGCGTTACACAAATTCGAACATCTGGGTTGTGCTGTTCTGTTGTAAATAAATCTTAACCAATGATTCCTAATTGCATCTACTTCCGGAAGGCCAAATAAAGTGCTTTTGCTTTCGCACTGAGATACACAGCGTCTCCCTGACATGCTTCATCAACACTATTGCTGTTCCTGAAACCACGCCTTCTTTCTTTGCGTGCACATTATGCTAATATTTCCACGCAGTGACGTAGACATGTGGGGGGCGTGTTAGAACGAGCCGTTTTAGGAGGGCGTGGTTGACTCTTTTATAAAGAATATCTCTTTGGATTTGAGACTTTAGTCTTTGCAACTTTACAGATCTTCTTTATGCACCAAGAGCTTGTAACACTCCAAAGAGAAAGGAAAAATTGAAATCGCATCTTATGACCCCTTTAAGATTTGTTCCTTTGTCAAACAGGATAACAAACCCTTTTCAGAAGCTTTATTGTTAGGCTTGGTGTTTATGAAGTGGATGTGGTTTTTTATAGAGCTGTGATGGTTCCTGTGGTGGTGAGCATCAGAATGATTCTTCTTCCTTCTCTAAACGTTCTGCTCTTGACATCCGGTGAGTCACAGTTGTTATAGTGCTGTAAGTAAGTGTTTTTAAAGCATGTATTGAGTATCCATTCTACACTTCTTCAGTCAGGGAACGGCCCGCCAATCAGAAACATTCTCAGCCTGTCAATCATTTTTGCTGACATTGGGTTGGCTGATATTTAGAGGGCAGGACTTTGGAGAGAGTGTGTGTTTTTTTAAAATTTTTTCCTTGGAAAACGCTCACAGTGCACGCCGATTGCCCCCTCGGAGACATCGCGTGCGTGCTTTTCGCCCAAACAAATAACGCATAGATCTTGTGTGTCATCGGATGTTAAACAACGACAACACGGATGCACACATCCTTAAATGCTTTGCTAGTGCTCGACATAATGAGATAAATAGAGATCGCTCTTACCACAGAAATGCACGCTTATATTATGCACGCGATTAGTGATTATAGTTAACTGACAGCACCTTTAAATGGTTGATGCGTCGCTTTTCAGTTTTCACAGTTCTGTGTCAGTGTGATTATTTCTGCAACACCCTTCTGCGTGACTTTTTTACGGTGACCGAGAAGTGCAAAACAAATCACAATTCTGAAAACAAAATAACAAAAATTACAAACGCAAATGCAAACGCAAGTCTTAAAAACAAAATAATTCAGAAAACCAACAAGTCAGAAAGCACAAAGACAATTCAGACAAACCGGAAAAGGTAGGTATTTTGAGACAGCGCCATTGGTTTGGGATTACTCACCGCTGACTGCACGAGACATCTGTCAATTAATTTATACAGGGAAGAACCAGCCGAAGAACCTGTCCTGGTAGAAAGTTCGGAGATGGTATTAAAGTAGCTCAGTTTAATATTGTATGAATTGCCCTTACTATGGAATAAAAAATACAGAGTGCATATTTACATTCAGTAAAAAGTGGCTGTAGAACATCAGCTCAGTGGTGCAGATGGATAAGTGCTTGATGTTGGCTTTTTGACTCGATCGACCCGGATTCGATCCCGCCTTTTGCCAAACTTTTATTTCCTCCCTTTTCAAATCTCAATTAGGCAAGGATTCTATTTCCATTAAGTCCAATAGCAGTGTTTTAGCAATGGATTCTATTTACATTAAGTGCAAATACCTAGTTACACTATGGTAAAATAGCAGGATTTCTACTATCAAGTATACTACTTGTTGCAATTAGTGGCAATTATCTGCACTTCAGTATTTTAGTAAATTATAAAACAGTATGCAATATTAATAATAATGTATTGAGTGTAAATTATTATTTTAATTTTAATTATTAAATGGATGCTACCTTATTGGTACAATAAAGCCCTCCTTACACCTACCCTAACCCTACCTGATATTTTATTTTCAACTTTTTGATTATTTCCTTAATTTTTATTGAAAATAGATGCTTCACGATGTATACGGAGTTTGAAAAGGGAGAAAAAAAAGTTTGGCAAAAGGGGGGATCGAACGCATCAAAAAGCCAATGACAAGCATTTATCCTTCTACGCCACTGGAGCTGATGTTTTACAGCCACTTTTAACTAAATGTAATATACCTCCAATTTTTATTCCATATTCAAGGGCAATTCATACAAACATTAAACTGAGCTACTTTAATACCCCTCTCCGCACTTTTCTACCACTACTCTGCGGTTCTTCGGCTGGTTTCTTCCCTGTATACGTTGATTGACAAATGTCTCGCCAGTCAGCGTGAGTAATCCCAAACCAATGGCGATGTCTCAAACTATACCTACCTCTTCCATTTTGTCTGATTTGTCATCGTGTTTTCTGACTTGCTATTTTGTTTTCAAATGTGTCATTGTGTTTTCTGAATTGTTATTTTGTTTTTTAGACTTGTATTTGCGTTTGTAATTTGTTATTTTGTTTTCAGAATTGTGATTTGTTTTGCACTTCACGGCCACCGTACTTTTTACATTTCTCACACCACAAGTTATCCATCCTGATAGATATTGTTTAGCTGCATTAACAATTAATTCAAGCTTGGCCATTCATCTTCTACGTGTTTTATGTTGCAGGAATTCTTGGAGAAGACTGGAACGTGAATTATGAAACCGATTCAATATGTGCTCTTAAAGGATCCACAGTAAACATGTCATGCACATACGGATACCCTGAGCAATATAACTTGATAGATACATTTTGGATAAAGAAGCCAGATGTAGAGATCAAAAGTTTAAAAGAATATCCAGAGTATAAAGACAGGGTTGAATACATTGAAGACAGAAAAAACAAAACTGCCATCCTCAGACTGCACAACATCACTGAAAATGATGAGAGAGAGTATTGTTTCAGATTAGTAACTGAAACTGAAACAAAAAAATGGATTGGTAAAGAAGGAATTCATCTTAATGTTTCTGGTAATCCATTTCTATCCGTTATTTCTATTATTTATTTAACAAAAGTTAGTAGTTTTAGAACATGCTTAGAAAGATCTTACCTTTACTTTTGCCAAAACTGTACAAAATATCAGACAGTAGACGTGTTTTCTCCAGCTCTTCAGGTAAAGGCACCACAGCTGGTGCTGGAGAAACAAACAGTCAGTCTGATCTGTGAAACCACATGCAGTCTGACAGATGCATTCATCTGGTACAAAAATGGACAGACTTTAAAGATCCACAGCAAAACACTCCAGCTTCAGTCAGAGCGCAGTGATTCTGGCCGTTACAGCTGCGCCGTCAGAGGACATGAACATCTGCCCTCTCCTGCTGTCAGCATCACTGTCATGTGTGAGTAGGTCTTCTTTCACTCCACCCTGGACTCTAAACCAGTGGTTCTCAAACCTGTCCTGGAGTACCCCCCAGCCCTGCACGTTTTGTATGTCTCCCTCATCTATCACACCTGATTCCACTCATCAGCTCATTAGTCGAGACTGCAAGACCTGAAGTGGGTGTGTCAGATATAGGGAGACATACAAAACGTGCAGTGCTGGGGGTACTTCATGGAGAGGTTTGAGAACCCCTGCTCTAAACAGCATTAAAGAGTTAGAGGAGTGGCCTGTGTGTCTTTAATCTGAAATCCCAGCCAATCAGAGAGCAGTTTGGCTGTTTAGCGTGGTCTAGTCGGCCCCCTGCTGGAGGATGCTGTAATTACTCTTGCTTCAAGTACAAATCGGGGGAAGTGAATCAGTGCTATATGCACAAATAATTTTTTTGTCAAACAAACAAATGAAGATGAAATATGACTAAAATTAAAACCATACTGATTTACCTCTAGATCCTCCAAAGAGCGTCTCAGTGTCCATAAATGGATCTGGTGAAATAGTGGAGGAAGATTCAGTGACTCTGAGCTGCAGCAGTGATTCAAACCCTCCTGCAGAAATCAGCTGGTTTAAAGGAGAAACATTACTGGGATCTGGTGACACCTACAGCATCACTGACATTAAGTCTGAGGATAGTGGAAACTATTATTGCTCTGCAAGAAATAAACATGGATCTCAGGTCTCTGCTGCTGTGACTGTGAATGTCATGTGTAAGTCTGCCTTAACTTTTGATCAGATCTAGTTGATTATTAGCTTGTGTTACTTCATGTCATTTCACTTTTTGTCTTTATAGATCCTCCACAGAACGTCTCAGTGTCCATCAGTCCATCTGGTGAAATAGTGGAGGGAGATTCAGTGACTCTGAGCTGCAGCAGTGACGCAAACCCTCCTGCTCTGAACTTCAGCTGGTTTAAGGAGAATCAAAGCTCAGCTGTTGGATCTGGACAGAGTTTCAGCATCTCCAGCTTTAACTCCTGTCACAGTGGACGCTACTATTGTGAGGTTCAGAATCAACATGGATCTCAGAGATCAGCGTCTGTTTCAGTCACTGTTAAAGGTAGATTATGTTATTTGCTTTCTTTCTAAAGTGAAGCAAATGAATGCGTTCTGATATTTTGCTCTGTTATCTCAGTTGTAGGGCATTTGGTGATATTGTACATTTGTGGAGTGATTTGTGGAGCTGCAGTTGGCATCATGATTTTTCTAATTTGGTAAGATGTCCAAAATCTCTCACCTGAAGTATTTAAAAACTATTATATACTATTATGTACTGTGAGGATTTACAGCGAGGTAGTGAAAAAATCTGTGATGAAAAGGCATGGACACAGTTATTTTTGCCACTGTGACCTTATTGCATGTGTATTTGTAGGAGTTTCCCTTTCAGACACAACATTTATGAGAGGAGAGTATTTAAATGAATCATGCAAGGTGATTTACTAAGGTTTGCGATAGTCAGTTTCTTGGTGTTTGCGGCACTATTTAATGCCCAAAAAGCATGTCTGAACCCATCCTGGTAGATTGCGTTGGTCATTATGGAAATACATCGTCAGTAAATCAACTGCATAACTTTCCACTCCCATCAGTGCTTTTCTGGGATTGCGCTCTCATGCTCTGTTTAGTAAATCTGGCCCCAAATATTCTTATTAAGAAAAGAAATTAAGTGACATGTGGCCAAGTATGGTGACCCATACTCGGAATTAGTGCTCTGCATTTATCCCATCCAAAGTGCACGCACGCACGCACGCACGCACCCCCCCCCGGAGCAGTGAGCAGCCATTTATTTGCTGCAGCACCCGGGAAGCAGTTGGGGGTTCAGTGCCTTGCTCAAGGGCACCTCAGTCGTGGTATTGAAGGTGGGAGAGAGCACTGTACATTCACTCCCCCCACCTACAATCCCTGCCGGTACGAGACTCGAACCCACAACCTTTAGGTTACGAGTCCGACTCTCTAACCATCAGGCCACGACTTCCCCACATTAGTGGGGAAATCGTGTAATATTAGTTGCACTGATTCATTTATGTTTGTAACTGTTGGACAGACAAATTGCTTGAAGCTGGAAACATTTCATGTTGCGTCCGCTCAGGACATAATGATGTAATACAGTCGCTTTTGTTTCCCACTGATTTTATAGTCAGCTGTTGACACTTTGTTCTACAAGAACATAATTCTACCCACTGTTATATTCATTGTTTTTAAGGAGAAGCAGGTGGATGAAAA
Organism: Sinocyclocheilus anophthalmus; assembly: GCA_018155175.1. Lineage (NCBI taxonomy): Eukaryota > Metazoa > Chordata > Actinopteri > Cypriniformes > Cyprinidae > Sinocyclocheilus > Sinocyclocheilus anophthalmus. The sequence continues at coordinate 100,576 of JADLZN010005939.1, forward strand.
ACATAAGCGACTCAGTGGAGTCTCAGGTGAGAAAATGGGTTTGGTTATTGATAGTTTACTGATCATGGAGATGAACTGGCAACTCAAAAATGCATGAATCAAGTTGTTTTTGGCCATTAGTTATTTATGATCACTCTATTCTGTTTTTCAATGGCAAAGATGAATAATTCCAGACCTCATCATGACAGACATAAAGCTTGTGATGTGACTGAACCTGTGTATGACAATGTAACGGTAAGAGCTCCTCATTCATGAAAGACTAAACCCTGTTCACCTTTAGCCAGAAGAAATGAAATGCTCTTCAGTGTCAGTGTGAAACTGCGGGACCAGGCAGAGGCCACTTGTGCTTTTAGGGGACACACCGTCTTTAACATTTACCTTTACATACTTTCAGGATTATTTCAAGTCATTTTTCACTGACGTGTATCACAATCATGGGGGAGGGTGAACCAACTCCAGGGTCAAGCTAAAAGTAGCCCAATGTTAGTGTAATCTATGCACAAAAACCTTTTATGCAAATTTGTATTTAACAAAATCACAGTTTAATAAAAACATTTTAAAGGACTAATTATAACACTTTTATTGTAAGTTGGCAGTTTACCTAATAATGCCTTGGCAGTAAATAATACAGTGATGGGAACGTGAAGATGTATTTGTCACAAATCGTATTGCAGCATGATATATACTATCCAACTTCCTTAATAAGGACAAGTTTGCATGCATATAAACCACATCACCATAGTCCAATACTGAAAGGAAACAACTTTGGATAATTATTTTTTTTGCTTCAAAAGGAAAGCACTTCTTAATAAATCCAATTTAGGTCTGAGCTTTTTTAAGAATCTTTTCAATATGAATATTAAAATCCAACCGTTCATCAAGCCATAAGCCCAAGTATTTATAACTATTTACTCTTTCAATACAGTTCCCTTCCAAGGTTAGAATAAGCGGGACCGTTATTTTGGTACGACTACGAGTAAAGACCATATATTTAGTTTTGTTAGCATTTAAAACCAATTTCAGTTTTAACAATGAAAATTGCAGTGACCGAAAGGAATCTTATAACAGCTCTATGGCTTGATTCATAGACTGTGCAACTGTATAAATAATTGTGTCATCAGCATATAAATGGATTTTTGCCGTGTTTATCTCTTGACCTAGGTCATTTATATAAAGTGAAAATAAAACAGGAGCTAAAATAGATCCCTGTGGGACTCCTTTATTTATTTTTAATTCTGTAGAAATGGCATTTTCAGCTGAGACGCACTGCATTCTTTCTGTCAGATAATTCTTGAACCAATTTAGACTCATTTTACTAAAACCCAAGCAAGTCTCTGCAATAAGATTTTGTAATCTACAGAATCAAATCTAGTTTACTGTTTCATGGAGAAGCATTAGTTATTTATGATCACTCTGCTCTGTTTTTAATGGCAAAGATGAATCATTCCAGACCTCATCATGACAGACATAAAGCTTGTGATGTGACTGAACCTGTGTATGACAATGTAACGGTAAGAGCTCCTCATTCATGAAAGACTAAACCCTGTTCACCTTTAGCCAGAAGAAATGAAATGCTCTTCAGTGTCAGTGTGAAAATGCGAAATAATCTGTTGAATAAGTATATGGAAATTAATATAACACAAAAAGCTTGTTTGAAGTAAATTATTTATGAATGAATTCATACATTCATTTTCTTTCTTTCTTTCTTCAGCTTTCAGCTTGACAGGAAGAGGCTGTAGAAGCTCACCATTGCGAGTTTAAAGTCCACATGAAATCAAAATTGACTTTATTTACTTTACTAGCGCACATTGCTAGTAATGATGTGAACAATTAATCCGTACAAGTTAATCCGCTGAAAAAAATGGTTTGTCTTCGTAATCTTTAATCAAAATCTGAACATTTGCTTCCGCTCTGGAATGGCATTCCTTTTCTGATGACGTCAGTTTGACGGCTTGGGCAGAATATCCTTAAACACACCCCTCCAACCCTTAGATTGCTATGAGTGAGAGACAGAGAGGAGGAGCGCACACATAAAACCATGCCCTCTATTCAATATTCCGTTTCAGCTGGAAATACGTCACTACACTGAAATAAAGTCGGCAGCAACTTCCGGTTCACGCAGACTTTAATGGTTATACAGTATAATGTTTGCTATCTCAAAAGTCCTGTTGTAGCCATTTAAGAAAGTGTATTTTTATTTTATATTATTTATGTTTAAATATTATTTGTTTGTGTTTTGTTTAGTTAGGAAATTGTAAACGTCATAAGGGCGTGGTAAATCGGAGGGCAGTACTCTACGCCGGAAGAAAGGAAGTGGATCAGACATAATTTTTTGACCACTTCATATGTTTTTGTTTGTAGAATCCCTTTTTGTTTTGGAACGAGTTTCATTTGGTATAATTTGTATCTTAATTTTAATATGTTTTTTTTGTTGGTCAATTATTTACCTAAATAAATAAGAAGAATGAATAAACGTTTCATGGAATGAAGTGCGTTCAAGACAAAGCCCGCTACCATGCTTCTGCGGCCAAAACAAGTCCTTTAATGCAGCCTGAATCTCCTGTTTGAATGTTAGATTCCTGTTCATTATAAAGACATTCATGCATTGACATACATGTACAGCTTCTGTAAAATGATTGTGAAATGCCATACAAATAAAACAGTCTTGAATTGACATGTACAGTAAAGGCAGTAGGTCATTTTACAAATATGGAGAAGTTTTTTTTTAATTTTTTAAATGACATACAAAACACATTTGCATAGAAACTGGAAGTTATTATAATCACTGACAGATGATCTTAACTTGTCTAACATGTTCGAAACTCAACATTTGCTCTTTGTGTACTGCTGATGAAAGCCGCTGCGAACAAGGTATGAGAGTTTTTACATGTTATTTAACGAAGAGCTTGTACATTTCAAAGCTGAATGTCAATTTAAGGTATGTAAATATGTGACGAATAAAGAAATAGATTATAACAAACCTTTTTAGATGCTGGACTTTAACTACAAAACCAGAGTCATGCAGGATTAAATATGGTCTGATCACTGATATTCATGAAGTGTCTGTGGATCTCTGACACACATGATCTGATATAATAAACCTCTTTAATAGAGCAACTCATACAGTAAGCCTCTGTTGGACAATAAATGAATTGCAACAAATACATTATTTTATTAAAGACAAATGACCTATGAATATCATTATACTAATGTGCATCACTAACATAGAGTGACAGTGATTGTAACTGTCCTGTATACTGTACCTATAACTCTTTTCTCATTTGTTATGGCTGTGAAGATTGCAGTGGTGGTGAAGGTCAGAATGACTCTTTCTCTTCCTCTCGTCTTTCTGCTCATGATTTGGTGAGTCACAGTTGTTATAGCATCTTTTTAAAATGCTTTCTGCAATATTAAACATTAAATATCCCTTATACTCAAGCAGCCCCTCTTCAGCAGAATCAGAAATGCTCTCAGCCTAGTAATCCGTTTTTAGAGTTCTGCAACATCGTGATAATTTGTGCTTTTTTGCAAAACCTTTACTCATCTGCAGGTCTTGTAAACACTTCTCACTTCGCAAAACTGAATGTTATTGCTTGGCTACAACTGAGCAAATGCAAGCTTTACACTGATCTTCTATGTTTTGTGTTTCAGGAGTTTTTGCACAATCCTGGAATATGATTTATGAAACTGATTCAATATGTGCTCCTAAAGGATCCACAGTAAACATGTCATGCTCGTATACATACTGTACCCTCAGCAGTATACATTAATTAATACATTCTGGATAAAGAGACTGGATGGAGATAAGATAAATTTAAAAGCATATCCAGAGTATAAAGACAGGGTTGAATATATTGAAGACAGACAAAGCAAAACTGCCATCCTCAGACTTCAGCATCTCCAGCTTTTAACTCCCGTCACAGTGGACGCTACTATTGTGAGGCTCAGAATCAACATGCATCTCAGAGATCAGAGTCTGTTTCAGTCTCTGTTAAAGGTATTTTCTATGCAGAGACACTCCTGTGCTTGTCCTGTTTAAAGGGTGAAGTCTCCACTCCCTAACTACATCTATCATCCCTATGTTTAAAGACTTTCATAAAAATAAACAATCTTGTTATTTCCTTTCCTCTTAGGTGCTTGGAATATCATGCATATCATTGCTGTCTGTGTCACTACTGCATTTGCAGCTGGATTTGGGCTTTTGTTTCTCATCATCGTCATTGTGCACAAAAGGTCGGTGAGCAGAATATAACATAACATATTTAAACATGAATTTTAGCATTCAGAAATTTGACTGATTCTCTGATTTTTTTTTTTTTAAGGTATTTTTAGGTCTGAGCAGTGAAATTAAAAAAAGGAACTATTTTAAAGCGACATTCTTTATCTACAAATGTTATTTTTTTTTAATGTTTAAGACAATTTTTACAGTTTTATCAACTTTTATATATGCATTTGTCCTCATATATTTATCAACAGGACTAAGAAAAGAAATACTGACTCTAAGGACACTGAGCAAAAAAAGGTGGGTAATATTCTACAAAAAAAACTTATAATGTCTTGGTAGTAAATTACCTGTATTTTCTGTTAAATAAACAAACAAACAAACAACATTTGCTTAACCTCAATACATAACCCACGCATGATCAATTCAAAATATGATTAATCACCTGAAAAAAAATAATGAAATTACTTAATTTCATGAGTTTCTGTAGATAGCATGTTAATTATCATACACCTTTAAACATTACAAATGTGCAAAGCTGAATGTTCATGGATGGCAGTAAAATCACAAAAGAATGTCCAGTTTATGCCACAATGATTCTGTTGCAGACGTCTGCAGGAAAGGCCTCTGAATCCGGAGACGCTGAAAATGCTTCTGTCCAAGATGGCAGAGATACAGACACAAAGAAACCTGAAGAAGAGGAGATTGAGTACGCCAGCATTACAATTCACCATCCTGCTTCTGAAGCCAAGTGAGAAAACATGAGTTATTCTGTCTTAACAGAAGTCAGTTTATTTGCAAAGTGCAACAGCGCCAGAAAGTATATAATAAACCGACAGATCACAGTATTGTTACATGCATTATAGTCCAGTCCTTGCACAACACCTTTAAAAGTCTGCGTAGTTTCATCAAGATTCATACTCTGTGATGATCTCACTCTCATTTATGTATTTGTCATTTTTGCAGATCTGCTGCAAGCCAAGAGATGGATTTATCTGTGATTTACAGCAGAGTCAGATGATCTAGACTGATCTATGTAGATCCAGACAATCATAAGACTTTTTCTTGCTTTGGTATTTTTTGTTTCATTGAATCAGGTTTTTGAGTGTGCGTTGTTTAAGCATATGTGGCACCATCTTAGTTAAAACTCTGATGCCTTACATCTCTTGTAAACCAAAGCCAACTAAACAAGCAAACTCATAGTGTGGTCCATGTAGTGTGAGGCATCTGCGATCTCTCTCTCTCTCTCTCTCTCTCTCTCTCTCTCTCTCTCTCTCTCTCTCTGTATAATGTCATTTAAAGGTTTTGCCATTCTGCTTCTCATTCAAGATGCAGCTTAAATGTAATTTTGAAAAGTAAGATACACAAGCTTTTATTTATGTGTGTCTAAATCAACACCATGAGCACTGCAGGAACATGAAGACGTCAGACATGGTGATCATGGTGAGAGTCCTGACACCTGCTCTGTGGGCAAAACTCACCTTTTCAGAATGTATTGCCATATTTCATGTGCTAAAAAAAAGGTACAAACACTTGAATTTAATACTGGGTCGTGGATATCACGTACTTCTCACACGTTTAGTAAATTGCTAAAAATATTTGTGAAAAATAAACCTACCATAATAATACTAAAACTAAAGAGTGTGACAACTAACCCCATTCTCCAGAAATATGTATCAATGTTTTTGGATTTGACTTGCTGATTGAAAGCGCAAAATTATTATATTTAAAGGCCATTTAAAGCAGGTAACTTTTTAAGTATATGACAATGTTTTTTACCTCATAATTTGAGATGCATTTGCATAGAAACAGGAAGTGTTATCGGTCTTAACATGCACCATTTGCACTTTATTGGGTGCTGGTGAAGAAAGCTGAGGTATGAGACTTTATACTCCATATTATTTGTGACAGCTTTTGTACCTTTTTTTCTGAGAGTGCGAGGATGAATGTAACCCTGGTTTTGCTTTTACTTTCTCTTCTCACGACTCCCTACTGTTCACGCTATTGCGAGATTTATGCAAGTATTGCATAGAGGCCGCGTCATTTCCCTTTAAATATGGCGGCGCGCTATTGTGGGTGTGGTTGTGTGTGTGTTTGTGTGGTGTGTGTGTGTGTGTCTGTGTCTGACTGTGTGTGTGTGTGTCTGTCTGTCTCTGTGTGTGTGTGTGTGTGTGTGTGTGTGTGTGTGTGTGTGTGTGTGTGTGTGTGTGTGTGTGTGTGTGTGTGTGTGAGTGTGAGTGTGAGTGTGAGTGTAGTGGTGTGTGTGTGTGTGTGTGGTGTGTGTGTGGTGTGTGTGTGTGTGGTGTGTGTGTTGGTGTGTGTGGGTGTGTGTGTGTGTGTGGGTGTGTGTGGAGTGTGAGTGTGATGTGGTGTGTGTTGTGTGTGGTGTTGAGTGAAGTGAGTGAGGGATGTGGTGAGTGGAGTGTGAGTGTGGTGTGTGTGGTGTGTTTTAGTGGGAGTGTGTGGGGGTTTGTGTGTGAGTGTGTGAGTGTGAGTGTGTTGTGTTGTGTGTGTGAGAGAGAGTCCGATGTTTGGGCTGCTGCAGGTAGGCGGTTACGCTGTAAATGTATTATTTGATTCCATTAGAACTGCCGTTTTTGATATGCTGCCAATTTTCTTTTAGAGGTCTCCATTTGGTTAAGACTGTGCTGGTTTGATGACTTAATGATACGATAACGTGAGTGTCCTGGTTTATTACGGTGCTAATGTTAGCGCCTTTGTGTATGGCATATGGATCTGTTAGCCGGTGCTGGCTGTGGTTGTTATTGTATTGACTCAGATCATATTATGTGTTTAATTATATCGATTTTATATGAACAATGCACTACTATTGACATTTATAGCAATATTGATGTTATTGATTATGAAATGGTTTACTATTTAATACTGAGATGTAGGTTGAAACTGTTTATATGTTAATTACAGAGTACTCTTGTCGATTGTTGAATTATATTGCTATATGCAGGATAAATTTGAATCATGTACATGATAATGATGGAATATGATGATATGATAACATTATGATATTGTATGATTATGTGATTTACGTAAAGTGTTATTTATTGCTTGGTCCTGTTTACAGGCCAGGTTTTTTGTATTGATGGCGAGCTACTAGGCCCTGAACCAAAGACTGGGAGTGCAAGCATCTGCCGGTGTGGTAGGAGGCGCTGCAGTCGGTCCCCTCGCATACCATTATACACCCTTGCACATCCTTATTACATATCTTCATGCACATTCATTTCTGCTTTATGGACTAATCTTTCTTGAACTCTCTTTGATTGTCGGACGTTGCTTATTGCGTGGGTGATATATGAACAGTTGCAGCACTTAAATTCTTCAATCCATGTATACATTCTGAGGACACTTGAATGGTTCAAGAATCATTTTGAACTCAATACTATCTATGTGTATATGTAAATGTTGTCAACTTATTTCACTGTAATATACTTCACCACTGAGTATTGCAATCTTGTGTCTGTCTCATTGAACACACCATTTTCCTCCTTGAGCTGAATTTAGTCTTCTGATATTGGTTCATTATTTTAATCTGCTATTGCAGTATTTATACACGTTACATGAACAGAAGATCTTATTTTTGATATAATATGTTCAGTTCATCTCTAGAATATGCCTGAGATACCGACATCGGATCAACTTTTGGATGTATCCTTCACTGCTTATGATATCCCACAATTCTGTGCTTTTGCAGGAATGCTGCCAAAGATGGTTGTTTTGTAAAAAATACCAAAACTTTTATCTATAGCTATACCTAGTAGTTAACGGTATGATGACTGGTACTGTGTTTTTATCATAAAATTATGTAAACTAATGCTGCAAAACAAATCACTTTTGACCTCAATGAGAATAAGTACTGCATTTCAAAAATATTTTGAAATTAAAATATTTGTATTAATCTATTAGTTTGCATTTACATTGCTTAATGTGCATCTGTTTTGACAAACTATATTTTTCTCCATTGCTGCGGTTATCATTTATGTCAATTATTGCCATTTCGAAAGTGAAATCTCACATTTGATATGAGAGATTTAGATTTGTATTCAAATTCTGGTTGCACTTTATTTTACAGTACGTGTACTTACTGTGTACTTACCTAAGAAAGTTCTGGAAATACAAGGTAACTACATGGGTTAGGGTTAGGGGTAGGTTCAGGGTTAGTACCTAGTTATTACATAGTTATTGTAATTACTATAATAAGTATATAGTATGTACATTAAGAACAGGACTGTAAAATAAAGTGCTACCCAAATTCTGAATGGATTAGTGAAGTGCGCATAGTGCTTCCTTTATAATCACTAAAAAGCTGTCACTCACTTCAGTTCATCCCGATCTCACAAAGTTCTGCTATAATCAATGAAGCTCTACACCGAACCTCTTATTTACATTGTGAAAGGATTCGCGAGCATGCAGAACTCTTGTGTTTTGAGCGGTGAGTAAATTCTGACTAACTTGAATGCAGTGGCCAATCAGATGTGTTCAAGAAATCAACAGAAATGTCTGTGATTGGCTCGGTCTGGCACTGAATGCGTGAGAGTTGGCAGCCCTGGCTTCTGATTCCATGACAGATGAGCTAAAAAATAAAATCCTGTCTGAAAGTTGCGTTTGGTGGTCAGATTGTAATGTGTGTCTTTGACCAACTCTTTCCACTTTTGATTTAAATTCTACAGAGAAATTAACATCATAATAATGAATAATAAGATCTTTTGCATAAAAAGAGGAAGTGTTTTGCCCACTGCCAATTCTGTTTAACACGTCTGTTCTGTCTTCAAAACTCACCATTTGCTCTTTGTGCACCGGAGAAGAAAGCTACTGCGAACAAGGTATGAGAGTTTATTTGATAAAGAGTTTGCAAAATGTAGAGATGTGAAAGAGAAGAAACTGATTTTAGCTTTTGGGCCTAAATATCTGTGTTTATGGGTGGGCTGTTCTAATAGTTGAGCTTTGAGTAGGTTAGACCATACAGGCAGGGCCGGATTTACACATAAGCATTCTAGGCACGTGCCTATGCTTGCTTGTCCAGGGGGGCCCAAACACAATGAAGAGATATATAATATTTTATATAATACTGCTGAGAGACGCACAGACGCAAATATTCACACGCACTTAATATCTCTCTCCCTCTCTCTCTTTTGCTCTCTCTCTCTAATAACTGCATTAGACTGCATTAATAACTGCGTTAGCCTGCATATCAATGGCTCAAGCCTCTGTTATAGCTCTAAAATGACGTTTTGGAATTAGCAACAGAGGAGTTGGATGAGATGCGGAAGAAATTAATCCTAGTTAACACACTTCAGGACAGAAACATGTCAAATGTCTTGAAACAAATCATCTTAATGTCTTGATGTGTGGTTGTGACTCCAGGCCGATAAAATTATTAGAGAAATGATGCACTCCCGAAGTGGTTATGTGGCCATGTCGCCGCACCTATTAATGGAATGGTCTTTATCAGTTCTCAAACAAATTAAGAACTACATTTGATTTTTATTGACTGAACGCAAGCGCTTATTGCGATAGAAAACACTGTAACGGTTTTCACTGATTAAGAAATAATTTTGTTTTGCTCGGTGGTAATATTAGGCCTATTATATTAATAATAAAGGGGGGCCCAAAAATTAGTTTTGCCCATGTCACGAAAAGAGGTAAATCCGGCCC
>JADLZN010005940.1:0-74191 GCA_018155175.1 Sinocyclocheilus anophthalmus
CAGTGTTTGTGGACTCTGTGAGTGTGTGTGGTGTGTGCCGGCCTATTGCCGGGTATTGAACAGTAATCCCTGTTAGGCCGTGGGAATGTAGGCGAAGTGCCAGTGGATAACACCAGGATCATCCCGGATTATTCCACACTGGCAGCTCCATTTAATGCCAGCCGCACAAGTGCCCATCCGTAGAGCTTCTGCAGCAGGAGAAAATGTCTTAGGATGCCCATGTTTCATCCTCATGCCTTCTTATCATCTGTGTCTGTGGTATTTGTAATATAATGATAACAAACTAAAAAAAATGAAAGTCCCTTTGCTCTCCAAGGCCGGCATTGATTTAATCAAAAAGATTATATGAAATCGTATACTATTGAAAAATATCTGCTTTCTATTGTAATGTATGCTGGACTGGAGGTGAGCAAAATGAATGTTCAGCATCATTCCTCCAGTTTCAGTGTCACATGATCTTCAAAATCATTTAAAGATGCTATTGCTGCGCGAGAAACGTTTTGATATTTCAATATTGAAAAAAAAGTTGTTCTGCTTATTATTTGTGGGATTCTTTGATGAATATGAATAAAAAAGGTTCAAAGGAAACTTATTATTTGAAACATTTGTGGAACTTTATAAAAGTCTTTCACTCTCACTTTTATCAATTTAAGATTTTAATAAATTAGAAGTATCATTCTTTTGACTTTAATCATGGTATATAGCCAGTGTTGGGAGGAAAGTTACTTTTAAAAGTAATGCATTACAATATTGCGTTACTCCATAAAAAAGTAACTAATTACGGTACTTAGTTACTTTTTATGGAAAGTAATGCGTTACGTTACTTTTGCGTTACTTTTTAAATCTAGACAGGACTTGCTTGTTTGTTTTTAAAATAAAAAATAAAAAGTTATATTTTTGGCACTAAAAGCCTTTCACACAAAGCGAAATGAAAAAGCCTCAGGATGAAGGAAATGTAAATTCACATCTGTACAGTAGAACGCAGAAGAAGACATTTCAACACACTTTAGCACAAAAAAAAGACACAAATGTTTGTCTAGAATCATTTGTGCTTATTAGTATGGTTGAACTGGATCATCGAAGGTCAGAAGCAAAGACATTGGTTAATAGAATGGGATTAAATACATAAAGGATATTTGTGTTGTTTAACATTTAATTATTGCAGGTTTGCGTCATATTCTGAGTTGCATTATTTTTATTCATTTTGAGGAATACTGAATCTGTTTTGTTTTTTGTGAGTGAGATGAAGTAATGCATATTCATATTTATTTAGAACTACAGTAACATCTTCTGATTTCTCTCAACATGGGGACAGGAGAGATGTCAGTGAATAAATTGGGAAAAAAAGTAACTTGCGTTATTATTTGAAAAAGTAACTCAGATATTCTCTTGTAAATTAAAAAGTAATGTGTTACTTTACTAGTTGCTTGTAAAAAGTAATCTGATTACGTAACTCGCGTTACTTGTAATGCGTTACCCACAACACTGACTATTAAGCATATTGTGGCATCTTTTGCATGTGACCTGACTGTGGCTTTAATTATGGGTGGGATACTCCTGTTTGCACGCACACGGGTCAAACCATCTCAACTGTGTTTGTGGAAGAGCCTGAATTCAATGGCATTATTGATGAACATCACTCTCAGACTTTACAAAGAGTCTGTATGTCCACGATCAAAGTGGATTTGGTCTTTTTCTGTTCTCAGGCATTCTTGTAGAACACCCTCATTTTTCTTTAAACATTCTTGTGTTAGAATTTAAGCCAGTTTCACTGTGTGTGTGTGTGATTAGAATAAGGAAATGTAAAATAAGAAAATTTCATTATCAGAGACAAAGTCACGGCATTTTTTTTGGAAATAGAGAAGAGAAAGTACACATACACACCCATATAAACACACAGAGAGTTCTGCCTAAATAGACCTTCACTTCTGAGTGTGTGTGTGTTTCAGAGCAGGTCATCAATGGCCTCCCTGTTCCTCTGAGGTAAAATGAGATCCTACACACACACACACACACACACACACACCAGTTTAACCTCAATCCAAGGGCAAAAATAAAATGGCAAAGACCCACCTTCTTTTCTGAAAGACATTACAGTCAGTGCCTTCACACACATGCACTCACACATGTTAATAGAACTAAAATAGTTGGCGTTGTTCACGTCTCATTTCTTTTGGATTACAGCTGTAGCGTGATTTTAATGTACACTCATACTGTCATTACCATAATGACACAATTGGGGTATTTAGTGATTCGTCTGAACAGACTCCAGATTGTTTTTGGATAGTGTATGTTTTAATAAATGCATAAGTTTTCTAAAGTTCAAAATAATAAACAAACCAAATAGTTAAAGTACTATTTTATGAGAATAATTATTGCTCAGCTGTTTCTCTTTCATAGCTCAAGAGACTTGATGGCGTTGTCAGTTATATTTCATTAAAGTTATTTAGCAAGGACGCATTAAATTGATCAAAAGTATAGACATTTATAATGTTACAAAAGATTTCTAGTTCAAGTACATGTAGTCTTTGTCATTTAAATAATTACTGAAAAATAAAACGTATTTATAACAGTTTCCACAAAATGTAGAAGAAGCCCAACTGTTTTCAACATTGATAATAATCAGAAATATTTCTTGAGCAGCAAATCAGCATATTAGAATGATTTCTGAAGGATCATGCGACTCTGAAGACTGGAGTAATGATGGTGAAAATACAGCTTTGATCACAGAAATTAATTAGATTTTAAATATATTCAAATAGAAAACAGTTGTTTTAAATTGTAAAAATATTTCATAAATATTAAAGTGTTTTTACTGTATTTTTAAATCAAATAAATGCAGACTTGAATAAGCAGAAGACTTCTTTCAAAAACAGTTTACAAATCTCACCGTTAAATTTTGACTGAGTTGTAAAATCAAAAGAGACTATGTTGACAAATAGTGAGCTATAAATTGGATTTGTAAGAAATGTGTGAATTTGGTATCTTGGCAAAACCTGGTTTAAGAGGGACAGTTACAGTTGAGAACGGTCTGAAAGATAGAGTGTTCGGCAAAGCAGCAGATTTAAGTCCATCGGATGAGTCCACACGATCTCTTCTTGTAAGGAGAACAATTTAAAGAGATTTCATGTGAAGTGTATTACGCCATAGGATGTCTCCTGACGTGTTTATAAAGCATTCTTAACGCCCCTTCTTACACGGTTTCGCCTCTTCCTTTCTCTCTGTGACTCAAGTTGGCGTTGTGAACCTTAGCAGAAGGGCGTGTGTGTGTGTGTGTTGGCGGTCTCTTTTGGGCGGAACTTGTTTTTGCTCTGGGTCGGTGGTTATTTTGGGCTCAGACTGAGGCGCACTGTCACTGCTGTGAATCTGTATTTACGCTCCTCTGATTGGCCTGTTTTATTTGTGTTTCTCTCACTGGTCAGTTTTATTTGTCGATGTTTGACCGGCTGTGTTTTTGGGTTGTGTTTTGGCATGTTGTGTTAGCTTGATTTGTGTTTCCTGCCATACGGAGAAGAGAAAAAGCGTCCGCTTATTCGGTTTAAAAGGCAATTATTCTTCCATCCTAAATGAGTTTAGTTTTATGAATGTTTGTTTGTGAATGCAGATTAATCAAGCACCGCTGTGTGGTGTGTGTGTGTGTGTGTGTGTGGTGTTGTAGGAAGGTTTTTAAACCTAAGAAAGAGAAGAAGTGTATTTCCTAACCTATTTATGCAGTCACAGACAGATAAATGTGTTAATTAGATAAAGTAGAACAATACAAGCTGCTATATTTTCAAGAACACTACAGAAAGTAATTGATGCTCAAGTGCTTTTATGAACGCTATTGAGTGACTCTGTGCATCTATTTTTTAACCAATTCTTTGAAATGAACCAATTCACTAAAATGAATAAGACTTCCATTTTTCTTTTGAAGAAATTGTAGAAAACAGATAAGAAGATAAAGTAGATCAATACAAGCTAAAATAGATTTTCACTACAAAAACATGATGCACAAATACTTTTATGAGCACTGGTGAGTGAATCTATTTTTTGAACCTGTTCTTTGAAATGAGCCTCTGGAGCCACTCTGGACTAGTGAACTGACTACTAAAATAAATCACATATTCTATTTGAGAAATTGTGATGAATGGCTGAACAGATACAGAGACAGACAGATTTTTCTTTTTCTGCTATTTTGTTTCCAGTATAAATCAGTCAGTCTGTTATTGTGACAGTATTAGACGTCATGCAAACACGCACTGAGATGATCACACGTGTTTTATGTTTCTGAAACATGGACATACTGATGTCATTGTGTGAATATGGACAGTATTGAGGTCAGAAACCTCATGTGGATGGTTTGTTTGGTTCATTTTGTTAATTTGTTACATCCAGCCAACAAGAGTCTTTAGAGCAGATGTTCGTACAAATAAACACAATGTATGCACAAAAAATGTATGCATAGCACTTCACATTTTAAAAATATTTCGCATTCATCAATAGTCTCCATTTGGGAAGAAACACTGAGTCTTCAAGCACACACACACACACATGCACGCATGCTTACAGTGTTATGTAAGTGAGCACAGTGGCACTTTTCTCTGCGAAACGCTGCAGCGGAGTTTCCTGTCATATACCACACACACACATATACACATATATGAAGTGAACGAGTGTTAAGAATAAGAAACACACTCAGTTTTTCATGTGCATTGGGTCACAGAGAGGAAAGACTATAGATCTCACTTTAGATCCACATGAAAAGCTTCATTCAACGAGTTTACTGAAAAGAGCAATTCTACATGCAATGCCGCCTTAGAAATCGTAAGGCCTATAATGCCTTAAAATGCAGCCTACCACAGAACTTTGATTTATACAGTAGTGTAGTTTGATTAACATATTTGTCTACCATGTTACCTTTACAAAAGGTGGTTCTTTACACGTATTGTAGTAACAGTTCTTTTTTTCTATTTAGAACCATATCGTCCTGAAGAACCGTTTTATAATAAAATGCTTCTTAGAGTTTAGGGTTCTTTATTCCTGCATTTTTGGTTTTAAATCTGTAACTGTAAAAAAAATCCTTTCAAAGCACCTCATTGATTTTCTGGAGCTCAAACTTCCAACTGCACACTCTCAAACAGTTCTTGATATCCTTCTTAAAATGTCTATAAATACCAGTTTTCTACCAGTGATCTGTCATGATTCTTTATGGAACCTTATAAAAAGGTTCTATTTACACTCTAAAAAATGCTGGGTTAAATACCCCCAGTGCTGGTTCTTAATAAATAGGGACAAACCCAGACCCAATTTGACCCAGCAGTTGGGTTACTACCCAGAAGGTTGGGTTAAACATTTAACCCAACCGCTGGGTCAAAACAGCCCAATTGCTGGGTTTGTCCCTATTTTACCCAGCACTGGGTTGTATTTAACCCAGCATTTTTTCGAGTGTAGAACCAAAAAGGTTCTGTGGTTAGTACAAGCTGAGGAACCCTAATGGTAGTGTTTAGTATTATAAGTCACTTCAGTGAATACCGCAGTATTATCATGCATGCTTTGTGGAGTACAAATGTAAATCACTTAATTGGTACCGTAAGTTACTTCAAAGAATACTCTGGTAATACCATGGTACTTTGATATAGACTATGCAATAATTCTGAACGATTTCCATGGCACCTTGTCCAAAAACATGGTGATATCGTGGCATTTAATTGGTACTGTAGAGTGTAGAAGAAAAAAAGACTATAGTATTACTATAAAGGTTTTGTCCAAAAACAAGGTATTACCATAGTACCACATCCAAAAAGCTATGGAAATGCCATGGTATTTCTTTTGTAAGGGTGCTGCTCTCTATCTCTCTCACTCTGTGGCTGTAGTCTGTCATTAAGGTTTTAAAGGGAAGCGTGTGGTTGTCTCCGTAGCGATGGTCCTCTGGAGGCGGGAGTGAGCGGTCGGTAATATAGCAGGAGTACAGAGAAGACATGCATATATATAAACATAATTACTACATGCGCACCCAGCAAAATATACATCTCATAGCCTACAATTACGCCTCCCTCCCTCCTCCTCTCCAGCTCTGTTCCTCCGTTTCTCTCTCAGAGCAGCTGCCAGCACGTAACAGGAGGGATATTTTCGAGGTTTGATTTAATTTATGAAAGCTGATCCAGTATTTGTGGATTTGTGGGAGGACTAGTTCATTTTGCGGAGTTTATTTTTCTAGTAAACCGGACCGGTTCGGCCCAAAAACACAGATAAAAAATACAGTTCATGCATTATTTAAAAAAAACAATTACCACAAAGTACCTTCCTGTTACCATGGCTTTTTGGATTTCATCCCTGGATATTTTTTTACCATAGTAAAGCCGTCCCTCCCCATTTTCAGTGTTGCTACTAAAACTAAAAATTTGTTTTCGTTAAGTGAAATTAATCTTAAATAAAATAATATTTAAGATAATAATAATAATTATTATTATAATTATAATAGACTTGGCAAACTTTGGCAACTACTGAAATAAAATAGTGGAATTCCTAAACTGATTAACATCAAAAGGGATAAGAAACTATAAAAGCACATACCAAAAATTACTAAAACTTAAACTAAAGTTTAAATAAAAACTGAAAATACCAAAAGAAACTATACTATGGTGGAATACGAATAATGCATAAACATGTTTTACATGCATCACAGTAATACCATCAATATTTTTATTTACCATACTAATACCATGTTTTTTTTTTGGACAAGTAGGCCTACTTTGGAAAATACTGTTTTTTTTTTTTGCATGCACCATGATAACCATGTTTTCATTCTTTTAGGGGGACATTTACCATAGTAATCTTTGTTTTTGTTGTTGTTTTTTTTGTAAATTGCTTTGCCATGCATTTCTGGATGTGTACATTTACTATTTCTGTCACATTTTACCATTGTCAGAGTATTTTTTTTAAATACCTTGGAGTGCCAAGTAATTACCATAAATGATAACTGTAATCATTCAGTACCATGATATTTATCAAAGTACCATAGTATTACCATGCATGTGATACTATCTCTGCACCATGATACTGCCAAAGTACTTGACCGATGAAGAAAGAGTGTATAGATGGGGTTTGACGAGGCTAAAAAAAACAGTTTTCTTATTATTGTGTGATGACCATATTTCTACACAGTACTGAACCCATTCACCTTCATATAAAACACTCACAGACTGCAGTGGCACATTTTGGCCAGAGGGGGCAGCAGCAGCCACTCTCCCCATTCACACAGTGTTTGTATTTGATTATTTGTGCTTGTAATGTGAAAGAAAGGTGTGTAGGTGTGTTAGAGCGACTGATTACAGCTGTCATCGTGTTGACTGAGACTGAATGAATCCTCACAGACATAACACATCCCCTATTTTTTTTGCGCAGAAGATTTCAGAGAGTGTGGATCTGTGGGCAAACGGTGGCGAAACCCAGAGAGCATCCTTCACTGAGGAGAGAGAGAGATGCGAGATGACAGTGGTGAAGTATAGAGGAGAAAGAAACTGGATACATGCAGGTATGAAGAGATACGGCAACGTGAAAAATCAAGTGTTTACATCCATGACTAATTTTCTAAGTGCATTCAGCAATAATTTGGGATGCTTAAGCCAAGAATGATCATTCTGTCATCATTTACTCAACCTCATGTTGTCCCAAACCTGATGATGATTGCTGAAGACTTCTCTGCTGCTTTATTCAACAAAAAGCAATAATGACCGGGTTGTCATAATAATCCCAAAAATGTACTTTTAGCGCAGTCCATTCGCTTGTGTGCTTGGTTCCCAAGTCTTGAAGTTGTGATGGAAAGCTTTGTGAGAGACGGGACAAATGTCCACAGCTGTAAGTCATTTTAACAATGATTATTCAGGATATCATTTATTCGTATTACAGAAGCATTGGCAGACGCTTTTATCCAAAAGACTGAACATTGCATGAAGGTTATACTTTGAAGGTATAATTCAGCATTACTGGAATTGACCTTGGGACCTTATTTGTAAGTACTGGCTAAAAGGTATGCTAAATGAATAAATGATGTCTAAGTTTGATTATACAGAAGTGCAAATGCGATTGGGGGGATATAACCATTTTTGTTGTTTTTCAAAATGGAATAATCACTAGAGGACTGAATAGAGCCTGCAGTAGATTAAATGACATGAAGGTGAGTAAATGATGAGAGAATATGGATTAATATGACTGATCTGTAGGGTTTAGGAATGCAGAGTTTCTGCAAAGCAAGCATTTCATGTTTAGCAGTAATCATATTACTGGCACTTGGCAGTGAAGGATGAAAAATGGCGAATCTGGAGCACAGATTTAGTCAAAATGCATTGAGAGTTTGTGTGCAGTTATGTGATTGTCATCAAAGATGTCTGTAACCGATTAACATTATGCAGCAGTTACAGAAGTCGTTTTGATCTCACAAGAAAAACTGCATTTTACACACGCCTCGATATTATTCAATTACAGAGTTCATGTAGGTGTCAATCACAACTCAGTGTTCACTTACATAACCAAACCATATTCATTCAAAACCATACAACCACTAAACAGATTCTGTCATGTTAGTGTAATTTTAAGGAAACAGATTCACATGAATCTGTATGCGTTTAGCCTAATTGTAATAAAAAAATAAAAATAAATAAATAGTTCACCCAAAAATTTATGTGCCATTTTTTTTACTCTAATTATTTTTGAATATTTATTTAGTCTTTCTGTTCATTGTTTTTTTTTTGTACAATTTATTATATGTTCTATTATTTATTAGGCTAATTCATTTATTATTTACAAGTATTATTTATTTATTATTTGCTATTACTTAGTAAGCCTGAGGAAGGTCGACTGACTGAAACATTGCTTTAAATACATTTTGTGCTGATGCAAGTTCACCCAAAAATGCAAATTGTGCCATTATTTACTCAGATTTTTACTTATTATTTTTTGTATTTATTATTATTTATTAGTAATTATATTTAGTAAGCTGAAGGAATGTTGATTGATTGGAAACACTGCTCAAATAAATTTGTGTTAATGCAAATTTAAGTAGTGTGCAGGATCTTTTTTGGTATTTATTATTTACTGAATTCTTTTACTTATTTATTATTTACATTTTTACTTATTTTATTTTACTTGTAATTTATTTACATTTAACGTGACACACCAGGTTTAATGGCAATGTAATGAGAAATGTTTTTTTTTTTTTTTGGGTGAATTATTATTTTAAGCACTTTTTCAATGTATTTCAGCATTCATGTGTGTGTGAGAAAGTCGAATTTGTTCTGCATGTATTGCTAAAGGTCAGACTCCATCATTATCTTTTATGTGACGACTCCGAGCATGTGTGTGTGTGTGTGTGTGGGGTGTTGCCTCATCAATTCCACTGTGTGAATGACAATCGCTCTTTTTTTTTATGAGAAACAACCAAAGGAGGAGCGCAGGCTCTTAAATGTATGAGGTCAACTTTCTCTCTGTCTTCACCCCCCCACCCAGCTCATTCCTGTCTCACTCTCTGCCCATCTCAGTCTGTACTTAAGAGATTTCTGAGGCACAGCTAATGGTTTGCTGTTGCTTTTTACAGACTACAGCAGCCACAATCACACAGCAATAACAGCACTGGAGACAGCGAGAGACAATCACAGAATGTCTGACATCCTAAAAGAAGGCATTTAGAATAGAATAAGAACATGCAGAATGACATGAAACAGAGAGAGAGAGAGAGAGAGAGAGAGAGCAGAAGAAAGAGAAATATAAAAAATGTAGAGGAAATAAGGAGTGGGATAAGAAGTGAGCGTGAGCCTGTCAAAACCTAGCTTTTAAAATAAGAACATAGCATAGACTTCTGTTGCTTCTGTTTGTTAAAGCTAATTATAAGGCTATAGACTAACCTTATCTCAAAACTATCACGTTTTTCATTTTCAGAATAAGAATGATTACATACATCACTGTTATTTTTTGCTCTTAAACTTAGCGTGCAATTAGCAACTGTGTGTTCCAAAAAAAGGACAATGCTATATTATTTAATATGCGTACTGATTAATTCCATATAATTTTTGTTGTATTTTTTAATATAATTATTCACACTAAATAAATCAACAGCTTCATTCATTCATTCATTCATTCAATATGTCTCTCTGTCTGTCAGCCAAACCATTACTATGGGTACACGTACAAGTTAGTTATGTTTGGTAGGAGTAGGACAGGCTTTATATGGAATTTGCATATGATTAATTCTGTAACTTTTGTTAGATATTTTGAAATAATTAATCACAGTAACATAAACAGAAATTGACAGCTTATTTATATTATTATTTCTTTTTAATATTTTAGTGTGTTATCCAAACTTCCTATTATGTTCTTAAACCTTGAAATGAGTAATTAGTAATATTAATTACTAACTGTTTGTGCTACAAGAACTCATACATGAATGTTGGCTTGTTTACAACTTCTTTACAGCGCCCCAGTGATCAGCCACAACACCATGGCATTGAGTTCTGCACAGTTAAGTACCAATCACATTCTTCTTCATAAAATGTATATCTAGTTTTATTTAGTTTTTATTTTAACCTTTTCCTAAATGGACCTTCGGGGGACATTTTCAGCAAAATTGTCTACCAAGTATAACTTGCTGAAACCCACACACACACACACACACACACACATATACACAAGCTATGATAATTACACAGACTAAGCATCTCAGTCTGAAACACCTTTTTTCATAATCCAAATATGGGCTGTTCCACACACACACTAAATACAACTTTAAGCAAACACAGACAAAATAGATTCTTTTTTGTTTACAAGTTTGGCTTTATTTTAATGTGTACGCAAATATAATATTTGCATGCCTTCTGTGTATCCAGTCGTGCCCGGTTTTGCCCAAAACGTAGATGGATGGCATGAAACATTTCGCCAGACCTCAAGAAAACACGAGCTGCATACAAGCAGAATAGTTGTAGCCGATAGCCATAGCACGTATTGCTGCCATGCATGTGTTTGTGTGTGTGTTTGTGAGTGAACGAGTGCTGCTGGGTATGAAGGCCTTAGGTACTTCATTTCCTGTGTAAATGTATGGAATGGGTAAACATTCCTGTTAGCTGCATACTGGCCAGCTGTGCTTGTCTTATGCCAGTGGACAGACTGAGAGATCTGACCAAACCTAAAGGCCTCCTTTCAATTCACCATTCGAAATCTGCACCTCCTTCCTGCATTGCTGCACTGCAGCTCCAGGACTCGGTCTCACAGTGTAGTGTGCTATAGATCTGTCAAACAGCCTCTTATGGCACTCTGTATACAGCATTACAGTTAGATAACATATGTTACAATTACTACTGTATATAATTCAATTTAAATGTGCATAGTTAAAAAAAAAGAAGTGCATAAACTGTGACAAATACTGTGAGAAACTGTCAAAAACTCTGATAAATATATATCTAGGAATAAAATCAAAATCAATAAATCTATAAATGAACAGAGAATGGCATTCCCAGTAGGCATTTTTAATCAAATGGGTGCACTTGCAATTCGATTTTTTTTAAATTCGAAATTGCGAATATTGTGTAAAATGCGATCGTGATTTAAAATGGTTTCAACAACAACACAAACAAAACCAAAAAAAAGAGCAAGTTTGCTGTGTCTGTTTGTAGCGGCTGCACGATTGGCAAAAAAATTAACAAATAAAAATAAAAATAATAGATAATCATATTATAATAATGTGGTGCGGTCTTAAACCTTAATTTTCAAATATTAAACATAAAGCTTTTATTAACAGCCTACTGTATTTCTATTTGCATATTTTTGCTTGCTTTTGCTTTTTTGCAAATTTTTGCGCGATATTCAGGTTTTTGACATAATTTAGAACTTAACCATTTGTATAAAAAAAAAAAAAGTTTATATATATATATTATATTAATATATCTAATAGATACTATATATATATATTATATTAAATATATATATACAAGTACATAAATATATAAACTTATAAAAATGGTTATTAATACTTGATTTATTTTTGGCTTGAAAAGGTTTTTGACCCTGTTTGCTGTACCCTGTGAGAAAGTGCCAGCTCTATAGAAAGTTATAGGAACAGGAATACAAGGCTAAATTGCCAGTGTCGCTGATTTGTAAAAATGCCTGAAACCAACATGTTTTTTATTGCTAGTATTAAACCACAGAGCAGAAGCCTTTCTAATGGGAGCAGAAGATGACTTCAGTGTATGGCCTGGAAATGGAGCCAAAGCTTCCTCTGTGTAAGGGCCCCTCGTGCAGCTCTGCAGTGGGCCCTTCAATTCAACTTTTAGATAATTATCCTAAACATATTGATGCTTTCAAAGATACCTTATTTTAAAATTCTAAGGCAGCCTTGCATGTAGTATTTTTCACTGATAAGGACATTCAAGATTTAGATGAGTTTTCTCTCATAAACAGTGCTTGATGATCTGTGCAGATTTCTCTCCTGATTAGAGTTTTCAGGATAAATCAATCTATTAAGTTACAAACATCTAAGAATGGATTGGTTATGGCAACCATGCAAACTGGCTCTATGGGCAATTACATTAACGATGGACTGGGTGGTGTGGATTTCCTTGTGGATATTGTGAGGTTTTATCAGCGTTGGACTGTCATTCTGACGGGACACATTTCACGCAGGGGCAGAGGACCACTGCTGAGTAGGATGCATGCTACATGTCTCAAAATCTGTTATGGAAAAGAAACAAAAACCATTACATCTGGATGGTTAGAGAGAGTACCTTTTAAGCAAATTTTCATTCTATAGGCATTAATTGATTTAAGATCATATATAGCTTGTCAGATGAATGTCAGTGGTCTACCAATGGAGTTTTATTATGAAAAGAATACAAGACGGTGCGCCTCTAAGTAAGAAACCAATGAAACAGGCGCTAGGGTGCCAATGGGTATAATCACCTAATCTCTGTCCAAAACCACTGGACACACTCACTTTCTTACATCCCTAAAAAACGTCCCTGTATGCGGCCAGGGGAAATGAAGGTTTATTCCTCATCCCCGAGGAGGAGTGTGTGTTGATGGATCTATTAGTCCCTGCCTTCTCTCTGCCACTAATCTAAGTGCAATAAGTGCGGTAAGGTAAGATAGGTGATATAGATGGTTATAGTTAGTGTGTGTGTGCATAGGGTGTGTGCGCATGTGTGGGTGTGTGTACATGCATAGAATATTGTGAGCCGTAAATCACATGGTTTAAAGGGAAATCTGCTAATTTCCTGCTGCCACAATGAGACAGATGAGGAGAACTGGCAAGAATGTTGTGCACACACACAACCACACACACCGCACACACACACACACACCACACACAACACCAGATCGCCATGTACCCCTCCAACGGCATCACAGGTCAGGAGAATAACTGATAAACCACACAGCAAGCCAAAATCCTCTTCATTAATATAGTTTTTTTTGTTGTTTTTTAAATGATGACAAAAAGCATGTCCATGATGCTTAGAAAGAAAAGTTATTTTTTAAAACAAATGTTTGGTGAAATGTAATTCATTTGTGATGTAATTACATTTAATTTGTATTTAATTTGGCTGCATAAAAATATTACAATTTTATTGTATTAAAACGTAAACCGAAACCATGTCCATCAAACAAGAAGTTTATTTTGGTCATTGTATGTATGAATCAGATTATTAAAGTCTTAGCAATATGTCATGGACCCATATTTGTATTTTTTATAAAGCCTGTGTAAGATATAGTACATTATATATAAGACATTGAATTAAATGTACAATTCTGATCATTATAAAATACAGCAATGGCCTCCAAATCGACCCTTTCGTCTTTACAATGTCCTCTTATGCTGCCATGATTTATAAGTGTGTGTGTGGGTTGTGTGTGTGTGTTTCTGTGTGTGTTGCTGAGAGAGACAGAGGCAAGATTATGGTGATTTAGGGTCATAATGATGAAGGCAAATATTTGTTCGGTCTGTATGAATAGAGCTGAATGAAGTCTTACACTGCCGGCATCACAGGAATCTAGGAAGAAAGAGAACGAGGGAAGAAGCCATCAGAAAGAGTGCGGAGAAGAGATATTCGGTAAGACAGAGAGGGATCAAAAGTATTTTATTATCAATTAATATGGGATGAGTCCTAGTGGCCCATCATGTAATTGCATTTGCCAATCATTCGGATTTACACTAGATCACTGCCAGATATTTTGTTATTTGCAGAGAAAATGTTTGCTCTGTGTGTTCATGAATATTCAGAAATGCCTCTTGAATACTTCCATCCATGACAGGAACAGAAATCAGCTGTAGAAATGAGTAAAGTGGTGTTACTGAGTCAGAACATATACTGCTTACTGCATACTACACAGTTTCAAACAGAAGTATGCTACAGTATTGTCACATGACTGCATTTGCATAATTAAGTCAGCAAGTGGCATTCAATTATCATCTCATGAATAAATAATCACTTGTTTTGCATATGCACTCCAATCTAGTGTAAAAATATCTTAACTTATGGCAGTCCAATCAAATAATGTACCAAGAGTAAAATGACAGAAGATATTGCTTCCAATTCAGGCATCAAACTGGAAAAGGAAGGTAAAGTCTAGTGCACTGCATTGTGGGACACAGAACCCAATACAGTGTAATTGTACTAATATACTGCACATATTGGCTATCTAAAAGATTGTTATGAGTTGAATGCGCACTAACATCACAATTCGGGATTTTCTTTAAGCCCCAAGTTTCCGTGTTGAGGGCATCAATGAGAAAACATGTCGGATGCAATAGATGCAGCATCTGTTTTGATGATTTATTATTATTTTTTTTTTTAAATATAAGGTTGCATTCAGTGTTATTTTAGTACCACTGAGACGCTATTACAGTTTTTACAAATATTTACTTTTTTTAAAAATTTTATTTGAATGTTTTAGTGTTTTCGTCACTTTTATTTTTTATTTATTTGTAAAATATTTTATATATAGTTTTTATTATGTTTTTTTAATATTTTTATTTACGTTTTAGTTATTTTAGGACATCAGGTTAAACTAAATGAAAACGAGACATTGCCTTGGCAACTAGCTGGAAGACAAGTTACATTTTTTATATATTCTTTTATTTCAAGTAACTAAAAGGTTTTTTTGTGGTTTTAGTTTTCGTTAACTATAATAACCCTGGTTGCATGTACAAAGTAACATAGTAATGTACTGTAGTTACGAATACATAATGATTCAATTTACAGCACCTTCATAAATAAAATAAAAAAAGAGCAAAAAACATTCTTTAGTCATCGTTTTGTATATGTAGAGTTAAAAAATCCTGAGTTTTATGCAGAAAAGAAACATCGCCAGCTTGCTCCGACCAAAGTTATTTGAACGGATCTGACATCATAATTATGACTTCCCAACTCATGAATATTGAAATTCTTGATGCGCCATATTCTGCATCTGTGCACTACTGCATACTAATGTTCCTTCAAACGCATGCATTTGCAGTGTCTCAATTGTGGTTCTGTATGTGTGTTTGTGCTGAGGAGTTGCGTATGGATTCACGAAGCTCAGCTCTAGCGCGTCACACTTCCCGCAGGGCCTCACTGGGCTGTTTTACAGGATTAAAACATATAGACGTTTAAAGAGTGAAGATTCTCTAATGAGAGGACTACACTATGCGGTCCGACCGTTATCATCTTTGAGTACGTGTAAACGTTTTATATCTGGTGGCCTGTAGCACTTAAAAAGCTGTATGGGTGGACCAAAAACAAAGCGTTTATAGGGGAGAACGCTATCTGATCGGCCCTTAGCTGGGCTTTAAACTTCAGTTAGACCAAAATGATGCTCTGTAAGTCAGCATACAATAAAATCAGAATTCCAATGACGTCCAGAGTTTGGCAGGACGTTCGGTCTGTATACCTGATCGGTTATTTGAGTGCGAGCGCATTTAGACCAATTAAACTTCAGCGTGTCACACAAAAATTTGGGGATTGGTAGATTTTAATTTTGGAAAGAAGTGTGTTCACAAAGCGGTTTTTATGTGCTTAAATCCAGTAACAACACTTTTATTGTGAATTATTACAATTTCACAAACTGTTTTCTAGTAAAATGTTATTTATCCCTGTGATGAAAAGCTGAATTCAGCATCATTACTCCAGTCTTCAAGTGTCACACGATCCTTCAGAAATCATTCTAATTATGATTTGCTGCACAAGAAACATTTCTGGTTATTATCAATGTTTGGAACCCCGTTGTGCTGCTTCTATTTGTGAAAAGTAGTACTTTTCCGGCTTAGAACGTTAAGAAGCACAGCATTTTATTTGCACAAAATCTTTTGCAACATCTAGATGTTATTGTTACTTTTCATCCGTTAAGCATCTTCTTGACCAAGTATTACTTCTTTCCAAAATGAAACGCAATCTTTACGACCCAAATTTAAACAGAGTGTAATCCTCCCGCACCTTCCTAGTACCGTGCACACCCTCCCGTAGCCTAATTCCCATTCCTCTGTACCGCTTTTTTCTTTTCTTTTTTGCTTTTGTCCAGAGACCCCGGTCGAGATAAGGGATACCATTACGAGGTAGGGTTAGGTAAGATACTGGTAACGCTTCCCATCAGGCAACGAACTGAGGTGATGCCATTCTCCTCTCAACGCCCCGTTCAAAGCCACAAGATTTTTCTCGACGGATGCTCTGTGAGTGTTATCCACACAAACAACACATCCACATGTGACTGTTGACACCCCCCCCCGTATATTTCTGGAAGATGTTCCGCCGAAAGTCATTCATATGAGCAAACACAAACTAAGTTCACAACGACAAGCGGGACCGTATATAGTTGTAGCGTCTAAAGCATTGAGTGGCTTGTGCAGCCTCACGCCACGCTGTGGGGAGTTAGAAGCTACTGACACGCGGGTTAGAGCTAGGAGCGCGGTGAGTAGCGGAGCGGGGTAAGTGTAGACCTGGTGGCCAGGAGAGTGGATGGGTACTACTAGTGTGAGAATAAAAAGGAAGAGCATGAAATTGCTATGTGACAGACAAACACACACACCCATAGACCCAAGAAAACTCACAAAGAAAAATAATATCACAATTGTTTCTCCTAGACCGCATTGGATGTCTCCTACTTAGATGGTTCCAGTAATCGCACATGTAGGCTTAGCGTCATCGAGTCAGAAGAGATCTCAACAATGTCTCAAATGCTGTTTGAATGCCAACGTTAAATACCAGAGATCTCAATATGAACTCATATTTCTCATTAAGTTGTATGCCAACTACTGACTCATTTGTGTCCATTTTTATTTTTCTCCTGAAACATCTGAGACAAAGTTACCTAACCCTGATAATGTCAGCCTGACATGAAATAAAAGTCCTTTTAATGGAACCTTTAACTGAACCTTTAGAAAATATATTATTAGTGTTGAGTATATTTTGATAATCAAGCCGGCTGCTTGTATTGATCATATGTGACCCTGATAGGGGGAAAAGCACTAAAGCCGTCTGCAGGCGACGGATGGGTTATTTGTAGCAATAGCCAAAAATTACATTGTAGGTCAAAATATTGATTTTTCTTTTATGCCAAAATCATTAGGCTGTTAAGTAAAGAATCATGTTCCTGAGGATATTTGGAAATTTCCTACTGTAAAATATATTCAAAAACTTAGATGTTTATGTAATATGTTGCTAAGGATTCCTTGGACAACTTTTGCTTTAAAGATGATTGTCAAATTTTATCTTTTTTTGAGTGTTTTTTTTTGCACCCTCAGATTCCAGATTTTCAAATAGTAGGATATCAGCCAACTATTGTCCATCCTGACAAAGCTACCTCACAGGAAAGTTATTTATTCAGCTTCAGATAGATGTTTACATCCCAATTTCGAAAAATTGGACCCTATTTGACTGGTTTTGTTGTCCAGGGTACACTATGGATGAATTAGTGAGAGAATATGGAGCTTATTATTAGGCGAGGAAAAAAATTATATTTCCCCAAAACTGTTTTAATCAGTAAGTGTTTCCGAAACATAGACGCAGATGCAATTCAATAATTTTAAGAGAGATAAACAAATAAAGAATCCTCAAAAGCCTATGATCAGTAATTTGCAGCCTCCCAACGTTGCGCATTATTTCAAAATGCCTTCTGCAGCTACCTCAAGAACGAGTACACCTAGAAGATGTGAGTTCAAGCCCAGTAAGGTGTCCGATGAATATACTAAAAATGATTACAGTTAATAATGTTACTCATAAAACACGAGATTTCGTTACAAAACTAGATCCAAGCAGGACGACAGAAAGGAATAGGAAAGGGGGGAAAGGTGATAAATAGAAAGAATTGTGAGGTGAGCCAAAAGGGAGTATGATTCTAGCAAAGGCCAGTATAGCACGGAAAAGTTCAAGTGGCTACAGCAGATATGGTACTGTAGGCGTTTAAAAGACGGGTTTAAATGATACAAAAACCGAGAACACAGACGAGTTGGTTGGCAATGCTTCTATGTTGTTCTCCTCAGGAATGTTAGGAGAACAAAGTGGGTGTGTAACTGAAAAAACTAGGAAGCAGCAAAGAATTCGAGCATACAAGTTTCTGAGTACATTCTCCAGATAAAAAGATAGGTGTCTTCTCGGAAATGAAGCAAAACGACTGGCCGACATCGCACGATGAAATATGACTTGTCGAGCTGGAGAGTATGAAACACCATCTGCACTGACGCGTCTGATTTAACCAAATAACAGGTCATGCGTAGGATAATCATAGGTTCATTATGCTGTGATAGGCACATTACTGTGAGGAGTTTGCATTTCCTCCGTCAGCTCAAAATATTAGGGACCACAGGTGATTACTTGCGGTTCGCACCGACTTTATCATAGAGCTGGAGAGGGGAGATACGGCATTACGATGTGTGTGTGTGGTGGTTATTTGTGCGTTAGACAAGAGTAAATCAAGTTGTTATAACGGTGTAGGTTATTCTGGTGGTGTTAGGAGAGGAGCAGGTTGGTGATTGGCTGAACGCACCGCACACTTTGGTGTTGGGGCACCACAATTGGAAAAGTGTGGTGTATGTGCATGTGTGTTGGTGTGAGTGTGGGTTGAGATGTTGCAAGGCACAGCAGCATGGGCACATCTATATGTATATGTCTGTCAGGGTGGGGTATAGCATGTGCGTTTTTGAAGTGAAAGTGTGTTATTGGGAAATGTATGTTTCAGGGTGGAGGCCCTGCTGTCTAATCTAGTGCTTTACTTTCTTTCGCTTTCACTTTTTTGTACCTTTTTTATAGTTCCTTTTTTCTCACTGTTTTCATTTTTATTAGTGGTGCTTGCTAAAGCAAACAGAAATATTAGTATTGCTCGTCTCAGGGTCTGTGCTGTGAATGACATCTCGAATATTTTTCGTCTGGTGATTAATGAATGTGGCCAGCAAGAAAACCACCGAGCAAACGTGTCATGTTTCTGTGAAAACTGCCATTTTTAATGCAGAATAGGCATTTGTATGACTTGTGTAGATCTGATGATTGTTTTTTAAAAATATTATAATGAGAATCGTGTATAAATGTGTTGTCAACAAAACACATTTAGTTTAAAGTCTCCCTGCAGTTTTCCACCAGAATAAAATAAAGAGCGCAGTGGGTTTAACGTGGTGAGACAGCAAAGGCAAAATATAGAAAGTTGTTGACGTATTGTCTGTATGTCAGAAACAGTGTAATATTAGTGAACAATAGTGTTGAGTTATGATAAACAGTATCAAGTAGCTTAGAGAAGATGAATAATATTTCTGTATTGATGTTAATTATTTTATTAAAAAGTTCAAATAAAAAAACCCAATTAAAAAATAAAATTACAAAAGATATTTTAAAATTTCAATATTGTTTATAAAGTAATCAGAATCTTTATAATTATATTATGAGTAGTCATATTACATAATGTATTAGCAATATTTTATTATCATAATATGTTTTATATATAATAAACTAAATAGGTCTTGGTCTAGGGTGAGGTTTTTCCCCATATCCTGCATAATAAAATCAACTGTAAATCAAATTTTTTTTTTTTTAACACTGAGAAGAAATCAAATGTTGATAGCAGCTCTGATCATTTTGAGAAATGTTTCATATTGAGACTTGTAATTGGTTTTGGGTTCATATGAAACTTTTGATTGCAGACTGGTATTTTGGCAAATCCTTGCACAGTTTGAGACACCTTTGAGATCTCTTATGAAACTCTAGAGAAAATACAATATGAGATTACATTTTTTTTTCATCTCAGGAGAAACATGACATAAAACAAGTCATTTACCTGCTGTTACCGAACTCATTGATTGATCTATTTGTGTTCAGTACAATAAGAATAATAGGAAAGCATCTGCCAGACCAATTTATGTCATTTATAGCGCTATTATCCTGATGATCTGTGGTCGGCACTGAAACACAGAACAGCTGATAAAACACCGCATGCACACAGATCCAACAGATAAGTGACCAGAGCTGTGGCCAACAAGCCACTTCTCATTGATTAACTTACTCATTAGTGGTGTTTACTAAGGCAAGCTATTACTATTTTGCACAGACAAACACCACTAACAATTCATTCTTTCTCTCTCTTGCTGTATTTAAACCTACTTTTTTTTTTTTGCATATGTTGAATATTTGCACTACATTTTTGCATATGTTGAAGATTTCAGCAAGATTTTCATTTGGAATGGTCAAATTTACCATTGGTTGATTTAATTTAGATGATTAAGAAGCTTGAAGCCATTTGAGGCTGCTTTTTGCTGAGTATGGATCATTATTTGGTCGTTTGTGGAAAAGACTTTCGAAATTAGGAGTTATTTCATGTTTTCTTTTCTTCAGATGCCGCTCTGCGATTGGCTCAGGGCGTGGCACGGCAGATTTAGGGGCGTGTCCTGCTTAATGATGGTGTGTGAGCTCGTCAAGCGTTTGATCTGGTCTGGCCCGGGTTATTTGTGGAGTGTTGGGATCATTTGGTTTGGACTGTAATTAAAGCTTTAGGTCAGCATGAGCATAATCAAAGCAGTCTGGGTGGTACACACACACACGCACACAGCGAAGCAATGCTCACCAAGGCTAGCGGTATGAATTTCGAACAACATGAATAAACACAAGGAGGAGGGAACCTAAAGTGTCACGCACACAATTAGAGACTCAAGTTCCTGGCGACAAGGGTTAAGGTTATCTGCTTTCGATTGTGTGAGGATGGATGAAGCTAGAGGGGTGTTTATGCGCAACAGGATAATAATAACAGGTTATAGCTACACCACTGCCGGGAAATATACGTCCGCGCGGCGAAAGAATGGCTATGAGAGGAGAATGGCGAGTTCATACGGAACAGCGCAAAGTTCAGCTCTATGGGAAAGGCTTTGGTTTCGGATTACTCAGTAAACAACCCCAAACTTCCTTCGGTTTTCTCAGCTCATTCGCTTTGTTGTCTCATCGCGGTGTTCTTCTTCACTTTCCCCACTCCCCCACTTTCAGTCGTCCACACATCTCCCGCCACTCCCCATTTTATCGTTCTTCTTCGACTTCAACCTCTTCCTTCGTTATCAATTGCCCACACATGACCACACCGTCCCTCAGGGGATCGCCCGTCTCACACCAGAGTTCAGCGTAGTGGCACTCTCACACCGCCACCCACCAATGCCACCACGGCGGCCTGTCGCGGCATGCCCAACACGCTTGGCATTTCCTGTTAGTAGTAGCGCGGCATGCTGCGCCCCCCGCATCGGGCGCCCCACACCACAATTTTCTTTTAGCGACACCCCACACTGCACACGACACTCACCTCTCCCTTATTATATCGCCAACACAGGACGCCCATACGGCCCGCAGCGCACCTTTTCGGCCCGGCCGCGCTTCGTCCCTCGTCCGCCCTCGCATCACGGTTGGCGCATAGAGTTACATCTATTTTTTTACATACCACAGGCCGCGCACAGCTGATTGGCATTCATGACACACACTGGCGCAACATAGCAACTCTTTAGGCTAGTAGTAAGTGAAAAGCCTATTGAGGACACTAATTGGAAGGAAAATATCCACAAGCACAGATTATTCCATGGTGGTGTAGTTGGCTACGGGGCTAATAGTAGAACAAAGGGTGCATCATTACTAAACTCAAGCTGAGGAACAGTCTCATATTTTTGTGGGAAAAACCGTGATACATTGTATTTTCAAGAATTCTTTGATCAGTACGAAAAGTCACAAGAAAGAACAGCATTTTTTTAATAGAAATCTTTTGGAACATTATACATTTCTTTATCATCACTTTTGATCAATTTAAATCATCCTTGCTAAATAAAAGTATTAATTTCTTTGAAAAAAAAATCCTACTGACCCCCCAAATAGTTCACTTCGACGGTTATGCAGCATGCCAGTATTCCAGTCAGTTGAGCCGAAAGAAGTGTCCCGTTGGACCTTGAAACTGTGGGGTGATAGGTTCTGTGGGGCATGAGCTTGGGCACGCGTTGTGGAGAAGTGATGGATTAAGTTAATAAAGAGGCTTAGCAGGACACATGATGCTCATGGTAGACATGGTTTAACATTATCGAATGTGAAAACAGGTGTATCGAGAATTGACACACAGATGTTGAACTACAAGCAACAGGAACGTCGATGCAAGTAGAACAAGGATTGTACAAAACACAGAAAGAAAAGAACCAACAACCGTCATTATGCTTCAGTTCAGTAAGGGACATAGCGCGGTCTGTATTTTCTGTGTTTTAACAGCATGCCAGGTCTCCGCTTTGTGCTAGCACTGAGACTGAGGTGCGCGAAGGAATTAGTGTTGTGTTTTATATCATCATGTAATGTTGATTTAAAAAAAGTAAAATCACTGGTTGGAAATCGAATGTTGTGGCGGGCACTTAATAGTGTTTTGGAACTTGATTTGAATAGAAAAATTAAAGGAATCCATGACAGCCGTTATGTAACAAACTAATAGAACGATTTTTCTAAAAAGTAGTAAGGTAAGCGATGCAGCGTGAGACGTTGTTAAATCACTTATTATACCGAATTATACACATTCCCGTGCTGAATTAAAGAGTTAAGCTTTCACACAACCGAACGCCCAACGTACTGACCCCAACCTTTGAACAGTAGTGTCATTAACACAGATCGTATATCATCAGTGGTATTTTCAAAAGTGATGTCTTCTCCAAAAAATCGCGACACGCCGAAATAACTTAGTCAAGGTAAAAAAAATAATAATAAGCAGAACCTGTTGCAAACATGGAATAAAAACAGTCCGCAATATTGGAGGGCTGACTTTCTGAGGAGTCAGTAGGGAACACAAGATGGGAATCGAGGATGAGGGAAAATGAGTGCGGGGAGTGGATGCATGCTTTACATGTACGAGCCATAAATTACATTTTAAAGTATATTGAAAATAGAACAGCATTATTTAAAAATGGCAATAATGGAGGGATTCAACACTATTGACACGTTTTTATCGATGTAGGGTTCAAACATCACTTGCAAGACCTTCAGATCATGAGCAGTAGGAGTAATCATAGGAGCTAAGCAATCTTAAGGAGCTATATAATGTTGTCCTGTGGGTTGTGGTCGGAGATAAATAATGCATGGCGAAACAATGGAGCGCACTAGTGAGGGAATTTTGCTGAAAGAATCCCAAAAATACAAACTGCGACTAATGAACATACTGCAGTAGGACCGAGGATCCGTGCAAAGCTTGGGTCAAGTTGAAGGAACCTTGTGTAGAGAAATAGTTGTACACGGTATGAGATTATAAAGAGGCACACTGTGCTAAACCCAGGCGCACCGATTTCATGTGTTTGGATTAATGTGAACCACGTGGAGCCTTCTATCTTACTGTAACTCTACATAAAACCCTCATCTTAAAGCCGGGCGTATCCAGGTGTGTGGCCTCATCCCTGCCTGTTTAGTGTGTTTTCATGATCTATTAGTGACATACACAACCAAACAACTGATGCTGACATCGAGCTTGAATATCAAAGAATATCAAGTGATTGATGGAGGGGAAAACACACGCTTGCTGATGGGCAGCAGAGAGTGTGCGGTACAGGAGAAATGTATACTTAAATACGCTTGCGTTTACAGGGCGGGACTGGTGCTGGTCTGGATGTGGGCGTGTGGCCCATATTTAGATCAGAATCTGTATCTTTACAGTGAGTTAAGTAAGCTCTAAATTCACACTGCTAAATATCCAATGGCAAATTGTCAGGTTTAAGTGGTGGTTACGCATCCAAAATGCACATAATTAGAGGAAATGCTTTGCGCAGTAAGTTTTCAGACTTGTTTTTCCTCTGAACAAGCCATACAGAAACTCAGAATTCTTCAAATGTTTGCTGTTATTCTTCATGCTTAAATTATTTAGCACAGAGCACATTTCAGAGCTCTGCAGGTATAGCAGCCAGGACTTCAGACTCTTTGAAGGTTTTTCGCAAGGTTAAGATAAATTGTCTTCATTTGAGTTTTGTACCATTTTTAACCCGAGGTTAAAGCCTTACTCAATGTAATCCTAATATGGCAATTTAGCAACAGCCATCCAATCATAAACTGCCTCAGTGATTGCCTCATTAAATATTCATGAGATTTGTACAGTCACATATGGTTTAGTTTCAGCATCTTAGAGAACTACTCTGTTAAAATGGTGCCTGCAACCCGTTTTACTTTAATAATGTGATGTATTTCAGAGTGAAACACAATATGTGAAAGAAAATGCTTGATTTTATCCGTCAACAATTGAGTGGATGGTGAAGTGTTTCTATGATACAGGTGTTTGGAGGGCAAGAGTGAAAGGCTGTGTCAATGACAGAGCAAGTTCTTATATTTTGTTGAAAGAATACAAAGACAAACAGTGATTAGCGATGAACCAGTCCAAAAAGTAATTAGGTTCAGTTTTGATTGCTTGTTAACTTCTAAATTTGAAGAAATAATACTATATTAGTGGATGTGGAAACAGATGTAAAAGTTGCTTTGTTTCCATGCTGTACTTGTCCAAATTTTTTCAAAACTTGTAAATAGGGGAAACCAGGGCTAGTAGTTTTTTTTACTCCAATGAATATTTGTCAGAGTTGGTTTATTTTTGAAAGTCTGTTTATAGATGCAAAAGCTGAATATTTCCACGGTTTTGCAAAAATCATCAATTATAAAATTACTTTTTCATTTTTTTTTCCACTTTTTTTTTTTTCACTGTACTCTATAGAAGACTATATATATATATATATCTTAATTTAGTTGCAAAGCAGCTCTACAGAAGACAATGATATTCACTATTCTCTTCAAGCTTTTCTCATGTGATAGTTTCAGTTTAGTCAAATCAATAATATTTTCTGTATATTAATTGTCTTTCAAACTGGGTTTAAACACACTATTAAGTATTTTTAATGGAAGACCACCCGGTGAATAGGGCAAGATAGATAGATAGATATCACCATCCTTCCAGTTAATTGATTATATTATTTTACATTGCACCAGTATTTTACATTTCTTCCACTGTATGTGTAGGACGAACCTCTAAATTTGTCAAATTAAGGTGGAAATCCAGAACATGCATGTGAGTGGAAAGGGTTAAAAAAATATGTATGTAATTAACATAAGCAAATAGATAAAGTGTAGTCAAATAAACATTTAACGTGTGTTTTGCTTGTTAGTGTCTTGCCTAAACCAATAAAGCAATTCTGAAATGCAAAAGATGAACAGTTTGAAACCTGGAACAAGACAGTCCAGAGTTAATCCTGTCTTAAATTTGACCCTGGGTTAGTGTGAAAAGCCCATTGGTAGCCTAACCTTGGCAGGGGCTGGGGTGCCCCGGTGTGCCCTCCCACAAGGGGCGTTATGTACGGCGGCCGTGAAACTCGACACCCGGCGCTCGCCACAGCTGCTCTCCAACTGCTATTTAAAAAAGGAAAAATGATGAAACTTCCACTCCTGACTCCTCAAACCCCCCAAGCACCAAACATCCAGTAGCCGCTGTAGCTGTTGCCAACCCGGCATAAATGCCTACAGAACCCGGGCAGGACCGGACAGAATCGCCCGCGGATTATTCCCGTCGCTCCACGGGAGGGATTTATGGTGGTGTCGCGCAGCAGACCGGTGGGAGATCGCGCTCATTCCGCACAACGGTTTATCCGATGCATGAGACGACGGCTCGCGCTCTCGGGCAGCGACGCAGTCACGCAGATTAACGGAGCAGGATTTTGACTGCCGGGGCAAATGAATACAAATGAATTTAGCGACCCGAAGGAGAGTCCGCAGAACCTCTCGTCTGGTGGCAAAGTAAGTTTCAGTTTGACCTCATATCAGGTACCAACAGTCACACAGGTCGGCCACCTCCGTTCCCCGGTAACACCGGGGACAAAGAGCGCTTGGTGGCTGGATGTTTGCGCAGGGCGCGCTGGTTTGTGTGTGAGTTGGTGCCGGGTGAATGGGCGCTTGTTCGCGCGCGCCGCTCTACCTGTGTAGCTTGGCCAGCGTTCAGAACTGAACAGAAACAGATCTTTAACTGAAAGGATCCAGGTGTACCAGCAGAGATGCGCTCGAGCCAGCTCTTAACGATCATTACGCGCAGGCAGCATAGGTTTCAGGAGAGGTCCAAGAACTCCAAGGTCAGTTTAATACAAACCTTTTGCGCATAGACATAGCGCATATATATGGTCTTGACTGTGAATCAGGTCTTTGGGTTCATTTATAACTCCAGTGAGGAGCCGTGTACGTAGGACGCGTTCTCGCGTTTTTTTGCCAACATGGATGGCAATGGTCCCCACTCTTATGAACGATTCCGGTTCCTTTATGGTTCCATTTCATTTGAATGCATTTGAGAAAGAAATTAGATTACAATTTAATGACATTATTTCAGGTTTATAATAGGCATAGGCGGAGGATGAACCAACTCCAGGGTAAGGCTAAAAGCAGCCAAATGTATTAAACATTATAAACCTGTCTTTTTAAGAACCAAGTCCTTTTTAAGAACCAGACATGGGTTTCATGTAGGCTAATTTTTTTTAAATAGGACTGAATTTGTATTTAACGTGACTACAATTTAATAAAAAACGTTAGAAAAAAAATTTGTGACATTAAAACGGTTCCTTCCCCGTTTATTCCAAACAGCAATAAATTAGAAAAGTGACTTATCATCAACATTGTCTATAGCCCTTTAGCACTCTCAAAAAAAATTGAACTATCGTTATAATCACTGAAGCTGTATAGACTGTTAAATGAATCTCTTACTTACATTATATGTACATCTGCGCTTTGTTGTTTATGATGAGAGAATTCGCAAGAGTCCGGAATTCAGGCAGCAAACGCGCGCGCACTCAACAAAACGGATGAGTTTGAACGATACCTCCTTCTGAACGCTTCTGATTGGTCATTGCATTCCTAAGCTCAACAGAATCGTGTTTGATTGTTTATAATGCGCAACACTGTAAAAACGCCTAAAATGAAATACGGTGCAACATGAGCAGATCTTAATTTAATGCTGCAAATGACACTGTCTATTCATATTCACTTTGTTAGCAACAGACATAATAGATTTAATTTGTTTGTGCAGGGGCATTTTTGTCCAATTTACAAAAGTCCCAGTGGCCAGGGGAAGGCCTTACACAAGCTCCGCCTGTGCCGACAGGTCTCGCTTTTTAATGACCTTTTCATTTTAGTGTTGGCATGCATTCCAATATTTATTTTTACTATATATTGAATTAACCAACCTGTTAACATTTAATGTATTAATTCATTTGAAAACATCAGTTATTTAAACAAAATTTACGTGTGTTTGTTTATCTACATGTTGTCTTTAGCCTTTTAACAATAGGTCAGTGTTTGGTTCACGATTCCAACAGTGATTTGCGATTCATTCTACGTAATTCAGTGACTGCTTCAATAGATTCAAGTGTTTTTGATTCACTTAAAAGAACTGACTCGCATGGTTCGTTGAATCGGGCTACACTGGTGTTTTCCCGCGGAATTGGGCTACTTTAACACTGTTGCCGCAGGTTGTTTTTCATGTCCGCCGGGTTGAAACGACTCCAATAACATGATATTTATCCTCTGGAATGCGAATTTTAGCAGGGGAACCCCGCCAAAAAAACGTGTAGGCCTATTTTACCCCCAGAATGCCATTTTTAACTGGGGACCCCCTCGAAACGCGATTGGGCTAGTTTTGAGTAGCGATTGGGCGGGTTTTCTTGTGAAAACCTGGCAACCCTGTCGCGCTGGTGATTCAGTATCGGTGTAGCGGCAGAGTGCAAGAACCGTCAATACCGTGAACATCATTCGGTTCCGGTATTTTTTTTAGGCACTTGGGAGACGCGCTCTAGGTTCTTGACTGTTGAGTATTCGAGGCGCTCGTGGAAACATGGAGTTCTTGGACGGTTTTTTGGATGCCTCTGTTCAAAATAGCCTCAGTTTGCGCATATGTGTGTGTGTATTTGCCACTGAGTATCACTGATGCTAAACAAACAAGACTTCCTTTCCGCAGCGCTGATGAATGACGAAAGCACGAATGAATGAATGAACTTGTCTTAAAAAAACTGAAGGTAATGAAATGTAAACAGAGAATCAAATGGGGGGTCCAGCAGTGTTCACATTTCCCATGCGACAGTCTATTATAGAACGTTCGCCAGTGGTTATTTAAGATTCATGGAAGGCCCCTGAAACTAAGGTTTGCAAGAAACCAGCAAATGTTTAATCCGGTATAAAGTACTCTAGAGGTTTTTACATATTAACTGTGCCTGTACTTAAAAGAGTTTAAAGTGAGCTTTCTGTGACTTTGTTCATTGCATGTTTGTTTGTGTTTTTAAATATCATTCTGTCAAACATTCTGCAACATTTTTTTTATATCTACCCAAATGCATTGCACAAATCTGATGCAGGAAAGCTAGAAAATATCTCTTAAAATGAATGAATGAAAAACGAAAGTAGGACCACGAGTCAGTCAAGCGCTTGAACAACTTCCAGTAAACTTGAATGTGAAACAGAAATTGTAGTATGGTGATGCTGTTCAATTATAGACTTCATATCATATTCAGTTTTCATAAATATTATTTTATTAAGCAAATGTGCCATCCTTCCGCTAAAAGATCTAGTCCCTGAGGTGTAACGTGAAGTGCGCAGTGATACACACAGTAGCTGGTGAACAGGTGTTTCGTGTCATAGCTGTGTCGTGTATTTTAGCACTGCTGAAAGGAACCAAACGACTATCCGTTTCATAGTTATTTGTATGCTTGTGCGTAATGAGCGGTCTTGTTTGCACTCTGCACCGCTGTTCGGTTGTTTTCTGACTGCGCTGATCGCTCCTGTGAGCGGCCTGTAACCGGAGCCCTTGCACTTCCGCCACTGTCCGCCAGGGTGCGCCCTACATTGCACTAACTCACGACCTGTCAGGGATATAATCATTTAAGAGCATCTATGTGAGAGAGATGTTCTCCTCTCCTACATATATACTTAAATACGTCCAGATTTGAACACAAACTTGTATTTTGCCCCTAAATGTTAGAGCGAAATGGAGAGAGAGGGTTGTAGAGCAGGGGTCAGGTTCTTCCTCATCAATGTCTATCACTGTGTGCCGAACGGAAGGAATTTTCCACTCCCCTCTTACTGAAGTAAGGGAAAGAAAGAGAAGGGTTGTTGTATGCAAGGATGGGGCTTTTTAGTCGTCTGTGTACATAGTGTGTGTGTTAGTGTGTGTGAGTTTACACATTTATGTGTACATGTGGTTGCTACCATTGAGAAAATTCCACTCACTAAATAACTGTGTAGGCCTGGAAGAGGGAAACCTGAGAGCTAAATGCAAAATTAACACTACAAATAGGCTACATGTTTACTTTAATGCCATTGACTTCTCATAATCTTATATAATAATCTTATGTAAGCTAATTATAATGAGTATTTATTTGATTTGATTGTTTTTCAAATTGGCAACATCTCCTAATGGAAATTTTGTCTGATTTTACTCACTTCTATGGTCAAGTTTGAATGGGAGCTTGTTCCTGGCATGGAATAAAAAAGTAAAAAAGAATTGCAAGAAATAAACTGACAGGTCGACTTTTTTCTCTTCAAATTGGATGAAAAAAAGGTCAGAATTTTGATAGAAATTCAGAATTGTGAGAATTAAAAGTCAGGATTGTGAGATAAATAGTTGCAATTACCTTTTTTATTTTTTTTTATCACAAGGCTTCTGTAAGTTAGTCCCTCAGACATACACTTGTTTTCGCTTTCTCTTCTAAATCTGCTTTGGTTATTGCATGATAACTTTAGTTATTGCATATTTTAGCATCAACTGCGGGATGTAAATCTGTCAGCTCAATTTAACGGTTTTCCTACAAAATTAACATTTTAACAGATTTTTAAAATGATTTTAAGTTCAGTTATTGTAATATACAAATATTCACTTGCACAGTGTTTATGAGACTCAAGAGATGCTTGACACATACAGGAGTCATTTTTTGCAGCACACACACACACACAACAGAAAGAGAACATTCAGCTGTGACACACACACACACACACACTGTTTCTCACTCGTCTGTTTGCGGTGGCTTACTAACTGTGAGGTAAGACTGGCCGGTGTTTCTCCTGTTCTGATTGGCTGAGAAACTCTGCGGCGAGACACTTCACTTCCTGACTCAGGTATGGGGATCCTGGGGGAGTCTAGGATCGTGTGTGTATGTGATAGATAAAAGAGTGTGTGTTTTGTGGTCAGCAGGTAATGTTTAAAGCAGCTGTCACACTCACACAAACATGTCCGCAGACACGGTGGGGGTTTAGAGCTCTGTCTATACTGCCAATCATAATTGAAATCCTTCCACTGCGAGTCCGTTCCTCTTTCATGTGTCTGTGAAATCAGAGGTTAGGGTTCAAAGGTCAAAGTTCGTCAGGGTCAGTCTGGCAAAAAACTACATCTGAGGTTCCTTTGTGGTATTGTCATGCATGAAGTGTAACAGTTTTGACTGTAGTGTAAGTGGTGTTTGCTACGGGAAGCCGATATTGGGGGTTTTATATTGGTCATGTCATTGTTTAGATATTTGTGTAGTTATTTTTAGATTATCTTTGCTGTCAGCTGACGCTCACTTAAAGTTAATCTTTAAATAAGTTATTTCATAACTGTAAAATTTATTCTTCTGCAAATTTTTTCGTACTGTATACTACCAGCCATAAGTTTGGAATAATTATGTTTTTTAAAGTCTCTTCTGCTCAGCAAGGCTGCATTTATTTGATCAAAAATACAGTAAAATTTAAACTAACTGTTTTAATTTTGAATATGTTTTAAAATATAATTTATTCCTTTGATGCGCAGCTGAATTTTCAGCAGCATTACTCCATTCTTCAGTGTCACATGCTTTTTCAGAAATCATTCTAATATGCTGTTTTCTGCTCAAAGAAACATTTCTGATTATTATCAATAAAACAGTTGTGCTGCTTCATAGTGATTTTTACAGGATTTTTTGATGAATGGACATTCAAAAGTAACAGCAGAGTATATTTGAAATAGACATCATTGTCAGATATAAAACAATCTTTACTGTGACGGTCTGATCAATTTAATATGCATATTTGCGAATAAACAATTTTAAAAAATCAATATATAGCTTGAATGTTAGATTTGCTTGTAGCATAAAATGATGGATTTACCATTTTTCCGTGTTTTTAATTTGCACATAATAGACATGAATCTCTTTTACTGGTATCCGGCTATAAAAAAATTGTGACATTTACGGTAAATTACCGGTGACTGTGGTTGCCAGAACTTCACTGTAAAAATTATGGTAGCAACATTTTAGGTTTTACTGATTTAACTTAAATTCACAATAAAATACCGTCTTTCATTAACTGATGTAATATCAATAAACCAACATACTGGGGAAAAAAGTATTTAGTCCATCCCCATTTGTCAAGTTCTCCCACTTAAAAGTACAAAGATGAGAGATGCCTGTAAATTTTCATCATAGTATCCTCAACTATGAGCAGACAAATGAAAAAAAAATCCGAAAATCAATTGTAAGATTTTTTACAGAATTTATTGCAAATTATGGTTTTAAATAAGTATTTTTCAATACAAAATTTCACTCAATAACTTTGTTATAATACCCTTATGTTGGCAATGACAGAGGGTCAACGTTTGTTCGAGTCTTCACACACTGTTTGCCTGGTATTGTGGTGCCATTCCTCCATGCAGATCTCCTCTAGAGCAGTAATGTTTTGGGCTGTCGCTGGGCAACACGGATTTTTCAACTCCCTCCAAAGATTTTCTTTGGGGTTGAGATCTGGAGACTGGCTAGTCCACTCCAGGACCTTGAAATGCTTCTTACGAAGCCACTCACTCCTTCGTTGCCCGGGCGGTGTGTTTTGGGATCATTGTCATGCTGAAAGCACCCAGCCACGTTTCATCTTCAATGCACTTGCTGATGGAAGGAGGTTTTCACTAAAAATCTCACGATACATGGCCCCATTAATTATTTCGTTTACACGGATCAGTCGTCCTGGTCCCTTTGCAGAAAAACCCCCAACGCATGATGTTTCCTC
Organism: Sinocyclocheilus anophthalmus; assembly: GCA_018155175.1. NCBI lineage: Eukaryota > Metazoa > Chordata > Actinopteri > Cypriniformes > Cyprinidae > Sinocyclocheilus > Sinocyclocheilus anophthalmus. The sequence continues at coordinate 32,472 of JADLZN010005940.1, forward strand.
CCCCATGCTTCACAGTAGTTATGGTGTTCTTTGGATGCAACTCAGCTTTCTTTCTCCTCCAAACACGACAAGTTTGAGTTTTTACCAAAAAGTTCTATTTTTGGTTTCATCTGACCATATGACATTCTCCCATTCCTCTTCTGGATCATCCAAATGCTCTTTAGCAAACTTCAGATGGGCCTGGACATTTACTGGCTTAAGCAGGGGGACACGTCTTGCACTGCAGGATTTGAGTCCCTGGCGTTGCAGTGTGTTACTGATGGTAGCCTTTTTTACTTTGGTCCCAGCTCTCTGCAGGTCTTTCACTAGGTCCCCCCGTGTGGTTCTTGGATTTTTGCTCACAGTTCTTGTGATAATTTTGTCCCCACGGGGTGAGATCTTGTGTGGATCCCCAGATCGAGGGAGATTATCAGTGTTCTTGTATGTCTTCCATTTTCTAATATTTGCTCCCACAGTTGATTTCTTCACACCTAGCTGCTTACCTATTGCAGATTCAGTTTTCCCAGCCTGGTGCAGGTCTACAATTTTGTTTCTGTGTCCTTTGACAGCTCTTTGGTCTTGCCATGGTGGCAGTTTGGGTGTGACTGTTGAGTTTGTGGACAGGTGTCTTTTATACTGATAACGAGTTCAAACATATGCCATTAATACAGGTAACCAGTGGGGGACAGAGGAGCCTCTTAAAGAAGTTGTTACATGTCTGTGAGAGCCAGAAATCTTGCTTTTTTTTGTAGGTGACCAAATACTTATTTTTCCGAGGAATTTACCAATTAATTCTTTAAAAATTCTACAATATGATTTTCTGGATTTTTTTTTTTGTTTCATTTATTTTTCCCTCATTTTTGTCTCTCTAGTTTTGAGGTATACCTATGATGAAAATTGCAGGCCTCTCTCATCTTTTTAAGTGGGAGAACTTGCACAATTGGTGGCTGACTAAATACTTTTTTGCCCCACTGTATTGAAGCACTAATATCTGTTTTGAACCATTGTAATGCACTGATAACCACCAAAAACTGGTGGTGATGAGAAAGTCACATGATGAACCAAAGCTCATCACAAACAGCTTTTCTATGAGCCGAGGAGGGCAATACTTATATATAGAAAATGTCATTCACACAAACACTAAACCCCAACATGGTAACACACATGATACTGAAATAACGCAATAAACATTAATTTAACAACATTAAATGTAACATAAAACCCTAATGTACAAAACTGATAAGAAAAAAAACTAAGAAGAAACATGTTATTTCAACAACAAAAAACCCCCATCAAATATGAAGTGTCATGCAGGGAATTCTGGGAGTGTCAATTCACGGTTTTTCACTGTAAATTATACAAAGACTTTTTCTTTTTCAACTTCCCAAAAACCTTATTTTTAACATAGTTTTCCTGTAAAATTTACTTCATTGTAATTACATTTATTCACACTCGAATAAGTATGAAACTTACTTTTAACAATTGAACAGGTTTTTACTGTAGCATTTTTGCAGTCTTTTAACTGTTAAAATCACAATCATTTTTAAAACACAATTAAGCTCTGACTAAATGTCTTCTTAAGTATAACACTTTTGTGTGCATATTTTTACTATTTTTTCCAAATGAAAGAAAAGAACCAAAAACGACACCGCCAATGTTTTTCATTACTGTAAACTGGAAATAAATTTTAACCGGCCGGCATCAATCCTGGGTTTGATGGTTCTCCATCCACTACCCTCCGAAAGAAACATTTCCACTTTGGATCGAGCCAGTGCAAGAGCCGAAATGTGTACCTGCCACATTGTATGATGATGTTTTGACAATTGGCCTTCTGTTATGTACGGTCTTATTTTCAACATTAACTCTGGCGAGCCCAAAAATAGTGGAAATTCAATGAAGTAACTTGTCCTTTCTCTCCTCTTGTTTAGGAGATCTCTTCTTCTGTGTATTCTACTTACTGTCTTTCTTTGGATTCACCCAAGGACCCCTCTTTGACGGTCAGATATGAAATAAAAATGTTTTTTTATATTTAGGAACATGCGCATCCGTTTGCAGATTTTTGATTGCAAGAAATGTGTTAATGTGGTTTAAACTAATTTTGAGGCCACTGAATGTATTGCACAATAATAACGTTTCATTTCTTCTCTTGCACTTTCCGCAATTTTTAAGTTTCTAACAATTAAAACTTTATACCCCTGATTCCTGAAACGCAACACACCCTCTTTCCTCACATACTTATGATTTTCTTACCTTTTTTCTCCTTTTTCTCCTGCCAAACATCTTCATTTCCAAGCAACTGTTTTCCTCAGTAAAGCATGGCTTATAACGCCTTTTTACATGAATGCTGTGTGCGTGTGTGTTAGTGCATGTTCTGTTTTTATTAGAACAAATGACATCATGTTCCCACTTGACGGCTTGATTCTCTGTCTCTTGACCTTAACACACGAGCTATGAAAATGCCCTGGGAATAAAGTTAGGAAAATCTTCTACTGAAGCAAAAGCAAAGATCACAGGAAGTAGATCTGTTTACAAATGACAGCGATGAGAGTTACTGATTTCCCCAGCTGACTTAACCTGTATTCTCTATATATATATATTTATATATTATACTGTGTGAATATAAAACCAAAAACAAAACAAAAAAAAAAAAAATGCTGCATTCTAAGACTGCATTGATTTTGTCCAAATTATAAGGAAGCACCACATGTATACTTCATGGATCAATCAGTCTTACGATACATTGCATCAAGCTCTGTTTAATAAAATTTTACCCAATTTGTACGCTATTTGTCTGTGCACTCTCACTGAAATCAGATGCATTAGTCAAGTCTCCTTGGAAAATCTTTACCCTCTTCGATCTCCAGTGTGTGCATGCCTGTTTTTTTTTTTTGGAGCCGTCCCTTAGTTGTACTGCCAATGTGACTAATTACACCTAAAAATGATGCCATGACAACACTGATTTGCTGATGACAACAAAGTAATGTGCACCTGCTCAAAACCATTGATAGTCCTTCACAGTTTTGCTGACTGTTGATTCATGATATGGGTGTGAAAATCAAACAGACATTCATTTACACAATCAAACGCATCATTCAGACAGTGTTCTATTGTGTGAATGAAGTAGTTTCTGCTGCTGTTCTCATACGCTTGGCTCTGTCCTGGCCTTGTGAAGCCAAACGCTGACCCAAGTGAAACACAATTACAAGTTCACTGCAATAAGTTCACAAATGTTCCTTGTCAGAAGCCAGTTTTAGCATCAGACACAGACACAGCTGTTAACTCATTGCTTCGTTTTAGCCTCGGAGGATGTTTTTCTGCTGGAATTTAACAAACATGGCACAAAACTGAATTAGCACATTAAAATGATGTAATGCGGAGTCATGGACCTCCTCAAGATGCCATGAAATCAAAGTAAAGTTTTATGGCTTAAATGTGTTCGTGTGTTAGTCCCTCTAGAGCTATATCCTATCTATCTATCTATCTATCTATTATCATCGAGCTATCGATATACACACACCTCAAACCTTCATTTTATATATCTATATATATATCAGCTATATATTATAATAGATAATAATAATATATGAAAAAAAAATTATATTTGTGTGTTACTTTTAATTAAGATTTAATAATATTGTGAATTTTATTTAGTAAATATATTTACATTTATAATGTAAAAGTTTATTTCAGGGTATTAATGTGTGGGTATATATATATAATATATTATATAATAGATATGTGTGTGGGTGTGTGTGTTTGGTATTTATCAATGATAAATAATATATTAACATATAGTTCAGACAATTTTTTTTTATTTAATTAAATTTTTTTGCAAATTAATAATGAAGTATTGAATTATGTCAATATATGTTAAAGTGAATATGTATATGTGTTGGTTAATTAAGATGTGTTTGTGTTTGTGTTGCAGATGTGGATGTGTTGCAGCGGTTGGCTCTGCGTGCTGAGCTCGGTTCTCGTGCCGTTCCCGCTGGCGTCATCTCCCTCCGCTCTGGAGTCATCCTCACGACACGGGTACGAGTTACCACGGCGACACGTTCCGTGTTCCCACCAGAACTCTTCTGGAACTGCACTCTCGTCCTGAGCGTCCGATCTCACCGCTTAAACTCAGCATTTCTCTTCTCCGTCCTATCTGGGAAGCGAATTCAACTCGGGCTGGAAATTTCGCCCGGCAAGCTAACACTTCACGCCGGCCCTGGGAATGCCGCGGTCTTTGCGTACAACCTCCACGACGGGCGCTGGCATCATCTAGCCTTTGTTTTAAACGGCCAATCAGTGACCCTACACTCTCCCTGCTCGGAGAGTGATGGCAGAGTTACACAGAAACTCCCCGTACTTCCCGAACGCCTGAACCCTCGTGGGACCTTCCGCTTGGGCGGCACCAGCGCTTTGCTTCCGGGTGTGGTACCCTTCGAGGGAGCGATTTGCCAGTTTGACGTGGTGCCCTCGGCACAAGCACAGCAGAACTACTGCAGCGCTATCCGCAGGCAGTGCAGAGAAAATGACACCTACAGGCCAGCGCCTCCCGCTCTACTTCCCCTCCCGTCCCGACACGCCCTACCACTATTGGCCCACACGTTACCACCTAATCGCACTTTCACTTTCACTCCCACTAATTTCCTTTGGACATCCATAAATGGTGCAGGAGGGTCTTCTGCTGTGAGAATGGGCAACGGTGTACGACCAAAACCCACGTCTACCACATCTCCACCCCTTTCCTTGATGCAAACAGGACTTGAAAATCCTTTATCATGGGGACATTTAAATTCGGTCACCCCCAAACCTACTCTCAGAATACACAAAAGCCCCAAGCCGACTGCCTCAAAGCTTGGAGCGGTCTGGCTTACCCCTACAAAACCAGCCAGATCCAGACCCACTCCAGGAAAAACGTCTCCAAAGCTTAGTGCAACAAAGCCTTCCGGACCAAAGCCCACAATTGCTCAACCTACTTCTTCCAAACCTGGAAGTTCAAAAACAACTGGTGCCAAACCTACGCCACCGAAACCTTCCAAACCAGCAGCTGTAAAACCCACGGTAAAGAAACCAACTCTTACGCCAAAGCCCACCAAGAATACTTCTACTGGTGCTCAACCTATCAATCCTAACAAGAAACACAATGCCATTCTAAAACCGTTGTCCAACCCAGAACCAACCGCCCCCAAAAGACCCTCGCCAGCCAACAAAAAGCCACTCCAGCCCAAAACCAGCACCCAACGCTCACCCCAAACCACACTCCCAACCCCAAAATCTACCGCTGCCCTAAACCCTACACCCAAAAAAAGCCTTCCGACACCCAAATCTGCTCCGTTCACCACCGCTGCACCAAACAAACCACCAAAAACTCTGGAAACCCCCAAAGTCAATCCTGACAAGCTGAAAACACCTGTGCATTACATCACACCGGGCACTCCAAGGTTTTCCGTCCAATCTGTGACTCTTCCGGCTTTCAACGATTTCCAGAGCTTCGAAGCGGAGCCCACATACTTTTCGCTTCTGGGTGGACCTCCGGGACAAAAAGGAGATCCCGGGAAAATGGTAAGAGAGCTGCATTGTTTGTGTCAGTGTGTGTGTTTGATAGAGCCTTGATAGTGCATCATGTCAAATTTGAGTTTGTTGGTAAAAATGGGCACATGAGCAGATATTCATAATAATCATGCCACCCAGAAGATAAAGAAAGTCTTTTTTCCAATATTACACAATCCTACTTTTCTTATGATAAAAAATCAGATGTAAAATGTAGATGCCTGGCACAATCAGGCTCGCGCACATTTAGATGCCAGGCACATTTTTACTGTCTGCACTGAAAGCAGAAATGCTGCATGATACATTAGCATTCAGTTAATGTAATATTCAGTTAAATGTGGAGCAAGATTTTTGACCAATCAAATCTCCCTGTGGGCGGGACTATCTTGCATGGTACACTACAAATTGAAACCAACTGACTGACTAAATGTTCCACTGCTGGTTGCAATCATTGTTGGTTAGGACAAAAAAATCTGATTAACATGGAAGAGATCATTTTGTCACTTGTCATGCCTAGTTAAGACACATTGTAATATTTTTTTAAAGGGACAGTGTGCATATTGATTAATGAGGTGTTATATTTTTTACTTGCAGTACTATAGACACTATCGATACCTGCCATTCAAAGTTTTTGAGAAGTCTCTTATGCTCATCAGGGCTTCATTTATTTGATCAGAAATACATTAAAAGCACTAATAATGTGAAATATTAATGTAATTCAAATAACTTTTTTGAATATATTTTAAATTGAAATAATTTCCTGTGATGCAAAGCTGACTTTAGCATCATTACTCCAGTTTTCAGTGTTACATGATTCTTCAGAAATCTTCTAATATGCTGATTTGGCGGGCTCCAGATATAACATTATTATTATATTATCACTGTTGAAAGACAGTTCATGTTGCTGATATCTTTGTGGATAACATGTAATACACATTTTTTCAGGTTCTTTGGTGAATATAAAGATAAACCTGTATGGTTGAAATAGAAATCTTTTGTGACAATATATACGTCTAGTATTAATTTGAAAAAAAAAAAACAATCTTACAAGTTTAATTCATTATAAATTCTTTTGTAAATGTCTAAAAGCACAAACATCATGTCTTACTGTCCTGTCTGCACCTTGAAAATCACTTTTATGGTGGTAGAAATAGAAAGATATATTTTTGGTGGATTTATATTGGTTTAGACTGGTTACAAGAACACAGTTCTGCAGTTTCCAGGTGAATCAAATGCTCCTTAAAGGATGTAAACAGATCAGTATTTGCTTCTATTTTTGGGCTGTGAGCATCACTTTAGGATCAAAATTGTGTTGGTAATTGCTGTGAAGTTTATATAAACATTTGTTCATGTGAATTCGTCCTTCTCCCATCTTAGTGTTTTCTTGCATCACTTTGAGTTTGAAAGCCCTTGAGCGATGTGCTTTTAAAGCTGGGTCAAAGGTCAGGGAACATTTTATCAGTCACCCAAACACTCACAACAAACTTTGCAAGCAGAGAATCCTAATCCATCCATGGAAAACTAGGCATGGGGTTTCAATCAGAATCAGAAACTCTCGAACCACCTTGTTTTAGAGACCAAACCTCAAAAGCAACCACCTGACCTGTGACCCAAAAACAAATAAGGATAAGTGAGTTATTGCAAGTCCTGTGTTAAATGTGAGCTTTATTTCAACAGTAGGACTGCGACGTCTCTAAGGTCCTTTAGATGCAGCAACATGGGAAAAAGCATTTCAATTGCTTAGAAACAGTTAAGTTAACAAGGATGTTCAAAGTTAGTGATGACTTCATGGTCAGACTCTCTAGAGGGCATTTTCCAAAATAGCTGACTAACTTGACAAAACAGCCCACATGTTGAACAGTGACCCATTTTTGTGATGTCTGCACATCACTGTGGTTACCTTTGTGTAATTTGCTGGGACTCACAGGTGTGTGTGTGTGTAGCACCATAGAATGTTTCTCGTGTCATTGCGCAGCATAATTACCCAAAAGCCCCCATCCTTCACCATAAAGACACGTTCAGCAGGTACTTCACTAAAACACCAGGAACACACCCGGCGATTCTCTCAATTACACGTGCACACGCACGTGCAATTATTTAAGTCTGCAATTATTTACAGCCCTGAGCTGCAGTACATCGTTTACTCGAAGATAATGAGCTGTAGTCACTATCTTTAGCCTTACTTAAATCCACAATAAACCCAAAAAACACTGTTCACTCACACACTCACAAGCTCTGTTCACAATGAAATGCTACAGCTTACTAAATACTGTCCAGTATGTGCTTTTTACTGCCTATTAATTTAAATTAGCATAAAACAGGGTCAAATAGTTAATAGCTAATGTTGTCACTACTGTATGTTACGGTGTTATTTAGTATTTCTAATCGTAGTATAGTTTATTAAGATAATAATTTTGCCTTTAATTTTCAATTTCTTTGAGTATTGGACTTTTTCATTTTGTGTTAGTTTTCTTATATATTACTATTTAACGCTTAATAGTTGTATCTTAAACTTTTTGAGATGTAATATTACCATTTCTTTTAGTACGATATATATTTACAGTCTATAGTAATTTTGTCATGTGGTTTTGTTATTCTTATTAGTTATTTTTCTCAGTCAGTGTTTAGGTTTATTCTCTTTTATTTTTTATTTATTTATTAAGTTCCAGTTAGTAAGTTAGTTATTACATTTTTTTTAATATACTCACTATTTAGGTTTATAATCGTTTTTTCAGTGTTAGTTTTAGCTTTTGTTTCTTACAGTTAGTATTGTAGTGCTTCAAAATAGGGTTGCAAAGAGGTGGAAAATTTCCAGTAAATTTCAGCAATATTCCAGAAATTTTGGAAACTTTCCAGGATTTTTTGGAATATTCCAGGGATTGTTGGAAAGTTTCCAGAAATTTACCTGAAATTTTCCACCCCTTTGCAACCCTAGCTACAACTTACACTTATTTCAGGTAGTTGCCAAGGCCAGTTCTTATTTTCATTTAGTTGTCATCATTTCGTTATTTTCTTTATACTCATTCAATTAATGGAAACAAATTGTAATAGTTTTAGTTAACAATAGTAACCCTGATGTGTTGCATGTTTACAAATTACTTTGCATGTTTAATCTAAAATGATCTTTAGATTATTCAAATAAGTATTAATATTTGATATTATTTCCACTTTATTTCAGTTAATAGAAAGGCATTTAATTGTTTTAGTTTTAGTTAATGACAGTAACCCTGGTATATTGCATGAGCAATTTAGTGAGAGGTGTCCGGTTATGAGTTACTTTGCATTTTTAATTCAAAAGTATCTTAAAATTTGTCAATTAAGTAATAGGTCAAGAAAAAAATTATAAATAGTGCTGCTTGTATTATTTTGTATACACTGTACACTGTAAATGGAAGCAGCATTGCTTTGTTGGATGCAGTAGCAAATGTAGGTATTCATTTGGGTCAAACTGTGCACAAAGTACTGGAGCAATATTAAACAGTGTAGTATGGTATTATGGTGTTTTGAGCACCGTTTGAAAGCACTGTTGCATGATGGGAGTATCTGGCGTTCATTCAGGACTCAGTGGGTTGGTGGGGGGCTGTGGTGACATGTATGTGGGTGAGAAAGATCCATCCCCCTCCCCTCAACAGGTGCATAGTCGTGGTAGCTCAGAGATTCTTAACCACAATTCTCTTTATTTTTTTTTTTTTTTTTTTTTTTTTTGTTTTTTTTTTTTTCTTTTACCCTACCTCTTTTAATGTCACAGCAGCTCAACACTCAGTTTCTTTGGAGCGCCGGAGCTCAATGACGGCTTTTCATCCTGTGCCGCGTGTGCATCTGGCTGGGGTGGAGGACAGAGAAGCACACTGATCCTCTGTTTCTACCACTATGCTGATCTATATGATTACCGCTGTGAGCCACTAGAGCTGGAGGGAATACCTGGGGGCTAAACGTTATATTTGTGCGCATTTGATGATATGGATATTGTAAAGTATGTTCGTCTGAATATGCAAGGGTGTGTTTTTGAAAACTTGGCATGAAACCAGAATTCACCGCTTGTTTTACTTTTATGTGTTGTACGCATTTCCGAAACAAGTATGTTTGACAGAATAATTGATTAAATAGACTATGTTTATAATCGTTATTTTTTAACTAATATATTCTATGTCTGTTTAGTGTTTTATAGGATATTGTTATTACTAAAAAATATTTCTTATATTAATATGCGTATAATATAAATGTGACCCTGGGTAGGCAAAACCAGTCTTATGTAGCACGGGTATATTTGTAGCAATAGCCAACAATATTTTGTATGGGTCAAAATGATCGATTTTTTTTTATGCCAAAAATCATTAAGATATCAAGTAAAGATCATGTTCCATGAAGATAGTTTGTAAATTTCCGACCGTAAATAGATTAAATTTGATTTTATTAAATTTTTGATCGTGATTATGCATTGCTTAAGGACTCATTTTGGACGCAGGTTTTAAAGGCATATTAATAATAAGATCTTTTTTTGGAACTTCTCAGATTCCAGATTTTCAAACGTTGTATCTCGGCCATATTCGGAAAATTGACCTTATGACGTGTTTTGGGTCGGGTCACATATTTGATTTATTTTAGAAATGTTTAATTAAATAAATAAATTATTAAGCAGTTTCTAATTAAAATATGTTTTTGCAAATATTTTGTGTAATATATTTATATATATATTTATGTATTACATCATTAGTTCATAGTGTAATATGTAAATGTGAAGTAAATTATTTATACAAACGATCTGTGAATCTTTTATAAACAACTTTTAGTAATAAGAATATGCTTTATTTACTATAGAAAATATTTTGTAAATATGTTTGTGAGATTTCAACAAAGTTCTATTAAATAAATAATAAAATATTACTTATTTTATATTATTAAATCTAAATATTACAAGATTTTGCTTGAATTATGACTTCATAATTTTATATAATAAAATTAATTTTAATTTTAGAAATGAAGTATTTGACGAAATATTTTACAAACAAATGAATCATTGCATCTGTGTTTTGTACTGATTTGCTGAAACAGACTTTTTGAAAGATTAGAGATTCTAATAAAAAAATATTTCTTATGTTCTTGTCTTAGTGCTGTCATGCTCACAGTGCTCAGAATGGGGGCACAAAATCTGCCAGATTCGCACTGTAGGATTGTAGGATTGGTACATGCCTTCAAAGCTACAGAAAAGGACCACAGGGACTTACATAAACACAAATCGAGTGGGTGCACACAACAAACACACACACACACACACACACCAAGCTACACACACACACACGATGGGACACAGGATCTACAGGTCTTCTGTAAGTCTATAGCTCATTATCAGAAAAAGGAAATTCCCTCGAATGACTTCCTGTGCCCTCTTTGCTGTGTTTAGTTTTTAAACAGTCTTGCAGCACTATAAGCAGTGAGTGTGTGTGTTTGATTCATAAGAGCACTCTTGTGTTTTCGTAGGGAATCTCAGGACCTCAGGGAAAAAGGGCGCAAGGGCTGAGGAGGACCTTGGTGACGTGTGCGTGTGTGTGTGTGTGTGTGTGTGTTAGACTAATAGAGCCTGACCTTAACTCTCAGATATAAACAGGAAGTGTGTAAAATGCAGTGCCTTATTAAAAATCTCCCCACACTGTTCACTTCAGTGGATTTGTGCTTTATTGTGTTGTGTTAGTGTGTGTGTGTCTGTGTTTTGTCTGGTCAGCGGGTCGAACTGACCTCAGAACAATACACAAACCTCCCCTCCGGATCTGTCTGTCTCATTCACTTTCACACACATTCTTTTGCCCTTTCTTATTTATGTTGATCTGTTTTGTCATTTTTGAGTATTTAATGAAATTATCAATGGAGCTACAATATCATGACTACAATTGCACATAGTTTTAAAGTATTAAGAATTGCAGTAATAATAATAATAACAGTAATGATTATTATGATAATAATTTATTAATCCTAATGAGCATCAATTAATATATACTAACTGAAATATTGATTATTTTCTTAAGATAAATATTTATCCATATATGTTGTAAAAAAAAAAATTTTAATCTTTATAAAAAAAATACTGTACATTTTATACATTAATTTTATTAATTTGTGTAATATTACTTATTTTATGAATATAAGTATTTATCACACTTTTTGTGATATGAATAAATTAATTTAGTTAATGTAACCCATGCGAAAGGATTGGTTGATATAAATTAAAAAAAATTGAAAAAAATCCTACAAAAAAATTTATTAAGCTTTAGAGAATTTTGGGTGGTCTTTTCCTTTGACTAAGAGTCCTTGTGAGGAATCTTTAGCACCAAATCAAACGGGAGACACAGAGCCATGACACTTGTTGAACTTTGAATTGTGAATTGGGACGCAACGGTGCAGTCCTCTGTAGGGTGAAGCGTCAAGGTCCACCGGGAGGTCACGCTGTTGTGGGTGTGTGTTAAAGTATTTAGAGAATGTGTTATAAAGGTATGACTGCATGTAGGCTTTGTTCTTAAGCGGCACCTTTCTGTAAATGTGTGTGTGTTGTGTGTGTGTGTTGAGTGTGTGTGTGTTTGTGTTGAACAAGATGACTTTCAGTGAAGTCAGCTTACGCTATTTGCGCTTCTTTGCACTGCCTCAATCTTTGTTTTCATAGTAACCGGCTATAAAGAATACTCGTATGGTCACCAAGGCTGCATTTATTTGATCAAAAACCAGTAAAAACAGTAATATTGTGAAAAATTATAATAACTGTTTTCTATTGTAATATATTTTTAAAAATAATTTATTCCTGTGATGCAAAGATGAATTTTCAGCAGCATTACTCCGTCTTTAGTGTCACATGATTCTTCAGAAACCATTATAATATGCTGATTTGCTGCTCGAGGAAACATTTATTATTATCAATGTTAAAAACATTGTTTTTGCTGCTTCATATTTTTGTGGAAACATGATACATTTTTTCCCAGGATTCTTTGATAAATATAAAGTTTTTATCTTAAAAAAAATCTTACTGACTAACTTATAATCAGCCTATATTCACTCCTTATATATATGAATAAATAGTAAAACAAAAAGTGTAAAAAAAGCCAAATTTTTTAGTGTTTATTGATACAGACAGTTTGGTTAAAATAATTTGTGAAAGTGAATCCCATTTTATTGCATGTCTGCGTGCAAATCAGAGACTTGGCTCTTTTTATTCTCATGTGTTTAATTTTGTATTAGCAACAAAATATTCAATATAATCAATATATTCAATATAACAGCCCTAATACAAAAACACACACACACTATTGTTTTTACACATGTGCATTGCTTTTGTTTTGTCATTACTCGATCTGTTGGGCTTATTTATGGACTGTTTCCAATAACACCCATTGACCTTGACCCTCACTGTGACCTCTGACCTCACGTGGGAAGTCGTTTAAAAAAAAGAACAAGGTCAGGGTCGCATAAAAGGTCAAAGTCAAATGGAGCTAAGAATTGACTTCTTTTGTTTCAGATCCATTCACTGTAAACTGAAAACACATAATGGCCGAAGCATACTCAAGTATGCAAGCATATGAACGCAAAAGCATCAAGCGAGACAAGATTAATTCCATGCATCATAGAATTAATTCATAATGAAGTTGCATTCTCAGCATGGCCACAAGGGGCGTATAAGCTGTTTCAGCAGTCAGTAGGTGAACTATTAAATGCATTCTGTTTTTCTTAATCGTTCATTCCTAATGTGTGTATTGTTTGTATGTCGTTATCTGTAGGGCCCCCCAGGACCACACGGCAAGCCAGGTCGACCCGGTCTAACAGGGTTGAAGGTAAAAACCAACTCACCCACACTTACGGTCAGATAATCCGCAGTCTGATCGGTGTACTGCTCTGCTCTTCTCTTACTGGGTTTGTGACCCTAGTATTTCATCACCGCACGCCTGCCGGTACTATTGGGCTGCCAACAAAACCCTGCAGACAAGGTTTTGGGCATCCAGGAACACACAACAAAAACAACACACACACACACACACACACACAACCTTGGATTTCATGGAGTTCGCACGAGAAGCCAGCAGGGTTAGTGGAAAGTCTGTCCATGTACGAAACGAGGGTTGTGTGTGAAGTAAGCGGTAGTATAAACCCGGTTATAAACCAAGCCCACTAAATATGCTTCCAAGTTAGGTGTGCGTGTGATGTCCCGCCGTGTGTGATTGGTCCGCCTCTTTCATCCCTGTAAACGATACAAAGGTGGTAAACAGCCGAGCAGCCCAGAGGGGAGTGTGTTTGTGTGATTGCATGGTCTCTGCTTTCTGTGTTTAATTATTTCAAGTGGCCTTTGAAGACAAACCTGGTTAAGATGCAACGGCCTAGAGTCAAACGTCCCATGTGTCCTCGCTCTCTCTTTCTGTCTGCGACACACACATGTACATGCACACACAAATTCGTAATTACGGCAAGATATAAAGCTTAAAACGGATTAAATAACATTCTTGCTTTGATCTGATTAGCATCTTTAAACGACTGGGCTTTGTAAGATGAAACGGTGAAAACGTTTCACATTTTCTTCAGACGATTTAAACTCCGTCTCTTCTTTCTCTCAGGGGAAGAAAGGAGACCCTGGTCTGTCTCCTGGAAAAGCACCAAAAGGAGAAAAAGTGAGAAAACACATACACCGATTCACGTACTTTAGTGTTCGCAACAGCCAAAACACTGTTCTTGATCAGAACATGCAAACATGCGAAAAGTTACAGCAGCAACATCTGCTCTCTATGGGTTCCTGTGGCAGTGCTGGACTGATTGTGCCTCATGTTTACTGTTCGTGTTCGTAGGGAGACGTTGGTCTGTCTGGTCCTGTTGGTTTAGTCGCGCCGGAAGGCCGGAAGGTAAGATATTCTGAAATGCTTGAATCATTCTCTCCATTGTTTCATTATTTCTCAACACTAATCTTGCTGTACACTTGCTGGGAGACATGAGCGCAGATGTTTGCCGTTTTGCATATCAGACCCACGCAAACACTCTGAATGCTCCCACTGGTTCTGTCTCACTGTGTCTCCCGTTGCTGTGGAAACCCAGTGTAAACATCAGAGGGAATCCCCAATGAGTCGTCTATCACTCCTTTATACTCCATGCACTCACACGTCAAACAAGGCTATTGAGAGTCGTACAGTCGTTCACCATGAGTAGCTCTCTTTGTTACGACCATTAGTGTGTCGCGTCTCAGCTGTGCATGATTATAGTAAGTTTAGACCCTCTGCCAGGCGCTTTAGTGTAAGCAATAATACTTACAGCTTCGTGTGTGTGTTTGTGTTGGAAGGATCTAGCAGAGGGATCTCTGGAAAAATCCTCTAGCCGATTCCTGTATCCATTTAAACGATGGTTGTAAACATGCATATGTTATGTCTAGAGCAGCAAAAATGAATTAAAACAACCAAAGTTAATTATAAAAGAAGTTGACAGTGAACTTTATCAACTCTTTATGCACTTCATGCATATAGTCAGACCCAATGCAAGGTGGTTTTTTAAATATTAAAATAAAATTTTTATTTTTTTATCATTCTTTCTTTATCAAATTAGTTGAATTATCACAGAATTAATTGACATTAACTGATTATTGAAATGAGTTGTAGTAGCATGTCAGTACATGTGGTTCAGTGTGTGTGCACGTGTGTTTGTGAATACCTGGCAGACTGCCGCGGCGGTCCATGTGCTTTGTGTTACGTGTCTGTGGTTAGAAAAAGAGCCATTAGAATATAGAGAAGAACCTCTGGAAAAACGGACAGCAGCGTGTCATGAACGAGTGAATGAAGGGATGAATGCGGATGACGGAACCAATAATAAACCAAAGCAGCCTGTGATTCTGCAGAGGGGCCAGACAAATTAAGCAGCTGATCTAGTACAACATTTAACACAAATTCTACTGTAAACATTAAAAGATGTTCTAGAGCTAGACAGTGCATAAACAACACAACTTCTTAGAAAGTTATAAGGGATTACAAGATATTTCATATCAGTTTAATGGTTTTTTATTTTTAGATAAAATTATTCTGACATAAAAGGATCCTTTTTAGAATTCTAACAAAATAAGATTTTTGTTTGTTAAAAGTGCACTGTATATGTACTGTAACTGTTTAAATAGTTGCAAACATACAACAAAGATCAGTGGTACATGTGTGTGGCTGTTCGCTGGAATGTGGAGGTAGAGGCAGGAATCAGAGTTGGGTTTCCCACAAACAAACGTAATGGAAGAACCAGACATCTCTCAGACGCAGAGTGTGACAAGATGGATTTCACTGGTTTGGCAGAGAAGAATGTGAGTGTGTGTGTGTGTTGTAGTTTTCTGTTCTTGTGTACATTTCTTTTGAGAATGATGGTACTTCACGCTACTATCTATCTATCTATCTATCTATCTATCTATCTATCTATCTATCTATCTATCTGTCTAGTTGCCTGTCTATCTAGCATGTCTGTTTGTCCGCCTATCTGTCTGTCTGTCTATCTATTCTCATAGTTTATCCATTTTTTCTTGTCTGTCTACTGGCGCACTCGCAAGGTCAATAAACAAAAATCAGCACACTGCCACTAATGCTCTCAAAAATGTATTAAAATCACAACGTTTCTACCCTGACTAGGACTACCCTAAGGTCTCACTCATCGGTCTCACCTTTATATAGTCCGCCCTAGTGGTGTGCGATATTGACAAAAAATAATATTTCAATATTTTCTGGGATTTTATCGATAACGATAATAAGACAATATTTTGCTGAGTGTGTTATTGTGCTGGTATTTTAAGGACTGCCATGGACAGCTGACTCCTAAAGTTTTTAATATTCTTCATATTCTGAGTGGTGGTCAGTTGACACTGAGAGAAATTAATCTTTTTCCAATAAGTTTAAACTTAATTTTACATTTTATGGGCATTTTACCTTTATAATGCCATTTTTCTATAAGTGTGCATTATTTTTTGAGTCAAATTCTTATATTTAATCAGGGAATTAGAATAATATGACATTTGGGCTGTTACCAGCAATGAAATCAAACAGAAGCTGCCTCTGAATTGGCAGTTAGATGGATTTCACAAAAAAAAAAAAAACTGTTTAATGCAAGATATGAATGCATTTAACTTGCAATTATAAATGCATAAATAATGTTTTGATATATTAACATAAAACGTTGAATCTGCTATTTTACATTATTTAAATACTAAAAGATACGTTGGAATGTGAATGACAACGGCCAGCAGGTGCAGCAAGTCACTGTTATAAGTGTTGCGTTTGAATCATCAGTGGCAATCCTTTAAATATGAAAAACTTACTTACAGTATGTGAGTCAGAACAGCCGGCATTGTAGTCTACTCTCCCAGGATCAGGAAACAGTCCTCCATAAAATGTGCTGCACACATCTGAATATTTGGGTTGAAGTGTTCTGGAACAGTGTTGTAAATACAACTTAACCACTGATTTCTAGTCGTGTCCTCTTTTGGAAGACCAAACAAAGTAGTTTCGCTTTCACAACGAAACACACAGCATCACACGGCGGGCTTGAGAACGGCGCGGCCAGAGGATTCGACGAAGGATCGTCCGGCGGGCTTGCGGCAACCACAAGTGACAACCCCGGGCTGGACTCCGCTTCACCCACGGTGAAAGCCGATCCGGCGATCTACAGCACTAAGTTGATGTATTTCCTCTGCGACCAGCATGGATCAGCTCTAGGCTTGACGAAGCAGATATCGTCCTCTTTTGGAAGACCAAACAAAGTAGTTTCGCTTTCACAACGAAACACAGCGTCTTCACGACATGGCGGCGGCAACAACAATACTACAGCGAGAATAAAAGTTACGCCTTCTTTCTTTGCGTGAACATTTGGGCAGCATTATGCAAATCTTCCCACACAGTGATGTAGCCATGTGGGGGCGTGTTAGAACGAGCCTGTTTGGTAGGCGTGGCTGACTCTTACTTTTATAAAGAATATCTCTTTGGATTTGAGACTAGTGTTTGCAACTTTACAGATCTTTCTTTATGCACCAAGAGCTTGTAACACTCCAAAGAGAAAGGACAAATTGAAATCGCAACATATGACCCCTTTAAAACAACAATTACGATATTATCACATCGCACACCCCTAGTCCTCCCTCAAACCCGTTTCTCGCTCTGTTCCACCTAAGATGCATATTTTCCACTCTGTGTCGTTGTCTTGCACATGGGACAAAACAGGTCCAGCAAGGGTAACTGCTATTAGGTTTAAAAATAAAAATATTTTCAATTTTAAATGTCATGAGGGATTAATAATAGAATGTATTTAACACAATTATCACCTTCAATTTAATTTTCTCATTATTATATCAAATCTATGTTTCTTAATGTCCTCTCACTACATCTAAAACAGTGTGTCCACAGAGAAGGGTTCAATCATTCATATGCAATAAAATGGATAAAAATGTTTTTTTTTTTTTTAATGATGAAAAAGAGCTTGTTTTATTTAAAGCAACACTTAATAATATCTCCTATTAAAGCAAGGTTGTTTTTTTAATGACATGTGCATGTTTCATAAGATTTTAAAGTTGTGTCCCCACTTTTTGTCAACACCGTCAGACATTCAATACAATTTTTATAAAATCAGGGAATATCAGGGGCAGCTGTCACTCTAAAGGACCCCCTTGCCACAGTTCACCTCTGCAGAGTACATCAGTGTCAGACAGACTCTGCTAAGTTTTATAGTTTTAGAATATTTTAAATCCTAATGTTAATATTTCCTTTGCCACAGCCATGATATGTCAACACCATCTTCCAATTTCTGAGGAAATTATTTGAAATATTTAGATAATTGTATTCTCCTGAAGCAGGTTCCATTAGCATCTAGCAGCAACAGAAAAAAATAAAATGGCTACTACATGAACTCCATTGGTTTTGTGAAAGAAATGCCAAATTTGTCAACACCGTCAGATGTCACCACCATAAGATTTTGTGTTCCAGTGATATATCAAAATACTTAATGTGACTCTTGAATAAAAGCTTTATAAACAATAACATACTCACTGTTTGTTTTAATACAGTAATTGACTGATTTTGATGGTTAAAATGACTACAAATTCAGGTTTTCGTCACCTCCGTCAGATTGAATATTTTGATAATATTTCATTATGATATTTTATATTTGTTGTGGAATTGTTGGTCACATGTGAAAGTGTATCTGTCTGCTATACGAAAAAAAAAAAAGAAAAAGAAAAAAAAAAAAAAAAAAAAAAAGAATGTGTTTTGAAATGTTAAAAACATCTTGAATGCTGTTAAAGATAAAGTTGAAATTATATTACACAGTCCAAGGTAAAAAAGCACATTTTGTTAAAAAAGAGAAAAGTTGGGAGGTTGTATCAAAGTGTAGCTTAGTACATATAAGATACATAAATGTAGTTTCATTTGTCTGAGTACAAGGTTTAATTTTTTCAATTTTGCACTCTGTTTTGTCCCACTTCTCAAGAATGACTGCACAATATTGATTCTTAGGAGCTTGACTCCAGCAGGAAAACATTTATATCTGTAATTACACACACACACACACACACACACACACACGTTTGCTCACTGAAACCCACATATGTTGCAAACGCACATGTGCAGATGCGCATTTTGTTCAACATAAAGGCGTGTGTGGAAAATATTGCACTGCTTTAGCTTATTGATTACAGATGGATTGGGTCAATAATGATGGTTCTGTCAAATGCACACTCACTGCTGGAGATGCGTATTTGTGGGCATGTCTTTCCATATCCTTTTTAGAAAGGGGTTTGTAGCCTTTCATTTGTCTTAGTTTGTTTCAGTTTGTGTGTATGTTTGTGTAAATCACTTAAGTGTTTACTAAATCGTCATGTGTCCTCTTGTGAACAGGGACAAAAAGGCCATCCAGGACCACCAGGCCTTCCCGGGGAACCAGTGAGTAATGCAGACATACAAACCCTGTTACACAAACAAACAAGCACATAAACAAACACTCAGTTTTCTAATCCAAAAAGTGTTTCTAATCCATGGAGATTTTTACCTCTTAAAATACACACACAGACATTCACATGACAAGAAAAAGTGCTTATAAAGCCCTCTGTGTTATTTAAGGTGAACCGTCCTCTCAAGTCAAAAGTTTAGTGAGAGGAAAGACAAACACTCATACCCAGAGGAAAGTTTTATAGCTCAGAGTCTGTTCTTTCGTAACTCGGGAGCCTTAAATGTGAAGCGTGTCATTTCTGTGCCTAGCATCACCAAACAGAATTTCAAAAATAACGATTGATTTTAAAATCATTTGCGGAAAACACTCTTCCTGCCCACCATTGGTCATACAAACAAATAGCCCCACCTCCAAACTTGTGCCATTGGTTGAACAAATATAGCCCTTGTTGGCAGATCTCATAACTACACACTTTGCGTTCATACATTATGTATTTATTTTACTGTTTCTTTATGCTATAGTAAATGTAATAGTTTTACCAGTGTCTAATTCTGTTTTTAAAGGGGTCATATGATGCTGCTAAAAAGAACATTTTTTTGTGTATTTGGTGTAATGAAATGTGTTTATGTGGTTTAAAGTTCAAAAAACACATTATTTTCCACATACTGTACATTATTGTTTCTCCTCTATGCCCCGCCTTTCTGAAACGCATCGATTTTTTACAATGCTCATCGGTCTGAAAAAGCAAGGTGTGCTGTGATTGGCCAGCTATCCAGTGCATTGTGATTGGCCGAATACCTCAAGCGTGAGACGGAAATGTTATGCCCCTCACATACTGTGATGCCGTGTCCGGCCGGAGCGACGAGACAAAAAAATTAAAACCCATTACAAACGAGGCATTTGTTGCATTCAGTGGGGACATAATTACTGATTATAATGACTTATACTGTCTTTTTATGCATTGCATCGCGCTACGTAAACCTAAAACTCTGTCTGCATTTGTGATCAGAAATGACAACACAAGGGCTACTCTACTTCCCAAAACTCACGTTTGAATCATCAGAGGCAACGGAAAACACAACGGGCTGGCGTGAGGGGAAGCCACGGCTTAGCGTCGCTGAGGCCGGATAGAGTAGCTGGAGGCGGGTTGGACTCCGCTTCGTCCACGGTGAAAAGTTGATGTATTCCCTCAGCGACCAGCACAGATCAGCTGTAGGCATGACGAAGCGGATATCGTCCTCTTTTGGAAGACCAAACAAAGTAGTTTCGCTTTCACAATGAAGCACACAGCTTCTTCACGACATGGCTGCAGCGTCAACAATACTACAGCGAGAATAAAAGTTATGCCTTCTTTCTTTGTGTGAACATTTGGTCGGTGTTATGCAATTCTTCCCACATAGTGAGGTAGACATGTGGGTGCGTGTTAGAACGAGCCGTTTTAGGTAGGCGTGGTTAACTCTTAACTTTTTTTATAAAGAATATCTCTTTGGATTTGATTTTTTAGTCTTTGCAACTTTACAGATCTTCTTTATGCACCAAGAGCTTGTAACACTCCAAAGAGAAAGGAAAAATCGCATCATATGACCCCTTTAAGGTCTTTTAGTTTTTTTTTCTTTTGGTAGAAAAGGAAAGAAATCAACAATGACATACTTTACTTTTAAAAGTGAGTTCTTGAGTTCTCAGGTATTTAATTTTTGAGCATCAAATATTCTTCCTTAAAATTCTTTTGGAGAAATAAAAATAGTGAAAATGAGTTGTCGACAGAGCAAGAGCTATAAAATGAATATGACTAGCAGCTCTTGAGGAATTTGCTGAGAAATGTTTGAGTTCATATTCTTCTTTCTGCGTGCTGCGTGTTTTATGCTTTATTTGGAAATCAAATATCACACCTAAACGCAAATATTAAGTTGTTCAGAAAGTATCAGACACATTCATCCACCAACGTACACAGATGTATAGAAATCATTAGACATTATCGCTCCTTATATTTCCCATCACATCACACTAATGAATATTTCCTAAATTGATTAAAAAAAGCCTTAATATTATATAGACTTAAGCCACACTTATGTATAAATGAATATGATTGCATTCGTTCAAATTGTCAACTCAAAACTGCATTTAACTTCACTTTTCTTCATCGTTTTTGCTTAATGTCTTTGAATCAGCTGGATGTAGTACATCACATGAACACATTAAATACTGTCACAATACTGTCTTCAATTTCAACAGTAAATCTATTGATTTATCATTTCAAACCCAACAAACAAAAACATTTAGCTTGATTGTGCTTTTTCTTTCAAATGAAAACAACGTTTGGTGTTTTGTTCCAAATATAGTGTAGTGACATTCATGCATTTTACATGTTCAGACAATTTTTGTGGTCTTTAAAATATATCAATGTACTTTAATAAATATCAGGAGAACCAATATTTCTCTTTGACTTGTTTTACAGGGGGAACAGGGTCCTGATGGAGAAGCTGGAGCCAAAGGCTATCCTGGCAGGCAGGTGCAGTAGATCTTCCTATGCTGGGGAGTGTGTGTGTGTATGGTGTGTGTGTGTGTGGTGTGTGGGTGTGAATGCGTGCGGTCGTTCGTTCGATGGAGTGTGTTTTGCCTTGTTTTTCATTGACTGCTCATGGAAAATATGCAATTAATTTAGCAGTATGTTGCCCTGGCATCGAAATTGGGTTTTGTTCAGTATAGCTGCGGGCCACCGCGATTTAAAATCACAGCATTCAATTATAGGAAAGGGTGTATTTGCTCACTCTGACCACTTAGTATTGGGATGTTTTGATATGCTTGTGTTGTTTTCATTGATGGAGTTTTGGATTTAATCAGAATAAATCTCCATCCTTTTGAAATATGCGTCCAGAACCACAAGCCTTTGGTTTTTAACACATCTTGAGCTCATTGAAGCTGTTTGTATTGAAACATATAAAACGGTTCTTTGGAATACGTAAGTCTGATTGGTCAGTCGATGCATTCTGTGGTCAAATATCACTTTACTGTCTTTTTCTTCTCACATAATAAAATCATTCAAGAAGTCAAATCAATATTTCACATAATTTAATGATTTATTTAGTCATCATTGCAAATGAACCCATTTTTCCTTTTTATGACCTAACCAAATCAAGAAAAAGCTCATTTGTCAAACATTTATCCATTGCTATTTTCAGCCAAATTTGAACTAGTTATGAAAGAAAATATCTAATAAGACTATAAAAATATATGATAAATAAACAAATAAAATATAAAGGTGTTTTGTGGCTCTGTTTAATAAATGAAGCCAATGATAAGACCATTATAAGTTCATCATGGTTTTTGTTGTTGTGGGCACACAAGTTTGGATACTTACTAAAGGAAACAAGCTATTCATTTTGGTTCCATTTTGCCTGTTAAATGATGTGTGTTGATTAAATCCTAAGCCTGTTTCTGAAGCCTCTCTCTCTTTCTTCTCTTCCAGGGTTTACCGGTCCAATAGGGCGTTTTTTTTTTTTCTTTTTTTTTTTTTTTTTTTTTTTTTTTTTTTTTTTTTTTTTTTTTTTTTTTTTTTTTTTCGGCCAAAAAGGGGCGGGTGTGTAAGGCTTTCCTGTTTGATGTATGATTGCAACTTACAAAGCTGTCATTGTGACATTTGAGCTGTCTGAGTTGGCCGATAGTTACCGTTGCTAGGCTATTTGCATTGATCTTTTACAAAGCTAAAAATGTAGCTTACGACTTAGTTGAGTTTTAAAGTCAAGTGATTTGACCTCGACTCCATACGAGAGATTTTTACTGCTACAGCTTCTCTTTTCTTTCGTCCCCCTGGTTTTTCCTTTTTCTGTTTTTTGAGTCAACAGAGACTCAACCATGACAAATTTGCTGCTGACAGCTGCCCGAGTCATAAGTGTGCGTTTATGTGTGTTTTTAGCCTCCTACGGTCACATTACCATGTTCACATGTACAGCCACCTTCATTTATATTGCCCTGTCAAATATTCGATGTATTCAGAAACAATTTATATTTTATTCTCACTGTACCACTTTATATACCATGCTCACACACATGTACACACACGTGCTTTAGCTGTTGTGTTTGTAGTCAAGCTGTATTAAAGGCTCTTTATCAGGCTAGGCTCCACCCCCATTGGCTGGAATTTCCTGTTTAAAATCAGACCGAGGCCCTGCTGGTTTTTAGGCCCCGCACATACACACACAGACACATGTCTTCCAATCAGTGCTGTGTAGAAACTGATTACGTGCAATCTGGATTACGTAATCAGATTCCAAATATAAAGTACTTGAAATTAGATTATATTACATTTTAAAATGCTCATAATTAGATTATATTTACTTCTTTATGTTTTACAAAATTATTTACACAGTGGCAATAAACTATTCGTAAATTTATTGATTCACCCCAGTTCTTTTTTTTCCTTTCTAAATGAACCTACCACTGATATACAGTTTGGGAAACCCTGCTGTAATGTAATGTTTAATGCTTTTCATGATGTTGATATAGAATGAAATATATTTTCTTTCTCTTTGTTTTTTAATGAATAAGGAACACCATAATCCCATTCAAGTCTATATGATAAACGAAAAGTAATCTAAACGTAATCAGAAAGTAGTTAGACTACATTACCTAATATTTGTAATTCAGATTATGTTACTAACTACAATTTTCGTCATGTAATCAGTAACGGAATTGTAGTTCCATTACTTTTTGGCACACTAAAAATTGTTTTAGTAATGTAATCCATTACATTACACATTTTAGGTAATATAATCAGACTTTTTAATTACTTTTAGATTACGTGTGACTCGTTTATTGCATTGATTTAAATTGGATAATCTTGTACCATATTGATATAAAAATGCAAAGAGAATAAAAATATATTCCATTTGTTATTAGCAACATGAAGTCCATTTAGCATTACGTCAAGGTTCGTTAAACTGGGGTTCATGAAGCATTTTAATGTGTTTGAAAGACACAGGTCGTCCCAAAGGGACAAAGTCTGTGTGTATAAATGTATCCTGAATCAATAACAAGTTACTGTAGTCTGATTATGGAGTATTTTAAATGGAATAATTAATTACAAGTAACTTTTGACATCTGATTACGTAATCCAAATTGCATATAATCAGTTACTACCTAGCACTGTTTACTTAAAATGTCTTCAGAGAAAAGTATTATTTTTACCCAAAATAGGGTGGTGTGAGCATTATGGAACGCCTAAAAACACCACCCCAGTAAGTAGGTTTATCATAACATGTCATCAGCCAGAAATCCAAAAAGGCCTCATAAGTAAGATACCTTGTGAAGTTCCACGAAATCCCTAAATGGACAAAGGCATCCAGCTAGCGCTGTAATGAAATAAAAGAAGATAGAAAAGTTTAAACTGAGCACACATGAAAGACCAATAAAACACACACCTGTGAAATAATCGGGTACTGTTCTTCAAGCCATCTTGGGTATTTTCATAAGAAATAATTTTTTTTGACAACACTAATGTCGACACGTAAAAGCATCTTGCATGGAATTTTTGCTGGATGTGTGTGGGAGTGTTATTGTTGTACTCTTTGTTTGTGCATGTTGTCATCGTTTGTTCCCTGAAGTGAGCGTATGTGCCCTTGGACTACATTGTGGAGGCCAGCACCATGCAGTCCATGGGCATATACACTTACTTCATGGCCTGCATCAACACGAAGACGTCCATCCATTCATCCATCCATGACCTCTCCATTCATCTGTCCGTCCGCGTGATCAGTTCATACGGTGGATGTCTGCTATTGGATTGATTGGAAGATTAAAGTCTTAAGAGATGATTAGTATTCTTATTCAGGAGAGTCTATATGTAAATATTAACTTGTCTCAGATGTTTCTCCTTAAACTGTTGATGAACGAATAGTACAGATCTATGAAATGAATGTGGATACCACCTAGAACACCCTAACAACCACTTAGAAAACCTTAGCAACCATATACTATGCAGAAGCTACCCAGAACACCTTAGCAACCACCTAACAACCACCCTAGCATCACTTAGAACACCTAAAACAACCCATATACCTGTAGCGCTACCCCCCCACAGAACACCCCCTTTTCGCAACCCCGAGAACACCTAGCACACTTAGACAACTTAGAACCATATACTTTGTAGAGCTACCCAGAACACCTTAGCAACACTAGAACACCCTAGCAACACTAGAAACCCTAGCAACCAATTATAAAACTAGCAACCATCTACACAGATAGGAAGCTACCCAGAACTCTTAGCAAATACCTGAATGCCCAAGAATCACTAGCAACTACTAAAAACAATTTAGAAACCATCTAGAACACCTAGCAACAAGATAGCAACAACCAGAACAGCTTAGCAAGACTCAACGGGATTAGCAAACAGTATGGAACTACCTAGAACCATTAGCAAACACTTGAATGTCCTGCAACACATAGCAACTACATCAACATTAGCAACCATCTAGAAAACCCTAGCAACATATGCACAACCCAGAACAGTTCGCAACGACTCAAAACACCCCAGTAAACCACATGTCAGTATCGGAACACCACGGTTACGAAAAAAAGGGATTTTAAAAAAGCCGTGATTTGTATATTTCTTTTCGCGTTTTCCTCTGCTCCAGGCATAAAATATTTCGCTTCCCTATTTTCTCTGTTTCTTCATAGGGTTTATTGGAATCCTGGACTCTATGGATTTACCGTGGAGCTGATGGTGAAAAGAGTGAGTGTGTTCATGTTAGGAATCTTCTCAGCAATTCATGGTCATAAGGGGACTCATAAGTGGGGTGAATGTTCCGGCAAATGGCTGTTGTTAACGCGCTCAAGTCTTACATGAATCCGTAAACTCCCACAGATACAATACCTCATTAAGCAGTCACAGCATCGACAGGATGACACCATAAAATATGATTTCCTACTCATAGTGTACTAAACACCAAACAAATTACAACATATGCAATTAATGCAGACTCCATTTAAGCAATTTGTGTAAAGATCAGAAGTTACATTTGACAACAGTGATTAATGTGAGCATTCAAAGTATAATAACAGCAATATGTCAATGTAATATTGCATGATGAATGTGATTGATTAATGTGCCTGAAAATATTAGTTTTAATAGCAAGATGACTACTGGTGCCCGATGTCACAACTTTAAGATTCCCCCTGATCAATCTACTCATGGAACATGCTACGTTTTTGGATACTACGGTATATAGTCATGCTGGGCAGTAACTGATTACATGTAATCTGGATTACGTTATTAGATTACAAAAATAAAGTATTTGGAATTAGAGTATATGGTATAAAATGCTCATAATCAGATTCAGTTACTTTTTAGAATTACATATTATCACACAATTGGCAGTAAATTCAAAATGTATCATAGTTTTGGAAAAACCTGCTGTAATTAAGGTTTTATGCATTTGCTTGTGTTGTAAAAGGAGGAAATGTATTATATTTTCTTTTTCTTTGCATTTTTTATGTTAATATGGTACAATATTATCCTATTTAAATGAATGTGATAAACGATTTAGGTCAAAAGTAATCTAAAAAATAATCAAGAAGTAGTCAGACTACATTACCTAATATGTGTAATTCAGATTATGTTACTAACTACAATTTTCGTCATGTAATTTGTAATCAGTAATGAACTACAATTTGTACAATTTCTTTAAAAAAAAAAATCATGCGCCTTTTAGACTTGCACTCTATTCATTACTGCTTGTTTTCGTAAAAAAAAACCCTAGCTTCTCAATCTTTTTGCATTCTGAGTGTTTTCTTTATGTTTATAAACTCGCAAAAGAAAAAAGGCCTATACCACCAGCTTGATCTTCTTATTATTATTATATAAGTAAAAAAAAAAACCTGATACGTGTTACGCGTTACGATAACTGGGATTGTTATACAGCATGCTATAATTGTTCTCTTTGTTGATTTTGCTTGCTTCCATTGTTCTCATTTGTAAGTCACTTTGGATAAAAGTGTCTGCGAAATGACTAAATGTAAATGTTATGTTATACTGTAAGTAATCTAACCAGCTTGTATATGTGTATGGATACTTGTTTGTTCTTACAAATTGTGTTTCCTGAAGAAAAAACAAATCTAGTTATCTGTTCCTGTTGTAGTTCTGACTGCTGTTACAGTTATTAATATGGAAAAAATTTTAAAACAAAAGGAATTTTTTTAAGTGGTAGATTTCCACCCCAAGTGCTGCCCACTACTGGTAGATGTATCACAGTAGATTCCATCATTGAAATGTGTGTGTGTGTGTGTGTGTGCTGTAAAAGTGGAATACTTCCAGTGTTTTGTCGGCCTTCATCTGAGGGTGTTAGATGAGTATATGATAGCAGAGTTATAAACACACAAAAACAACACACACACACACAAACCAGAACAGACGAAACAGGGTGCTTTCTAATGGTATAAGACTTTTAATTATTATTAGCATTTATTTAGTGTCTGTCTCTTTCTCTGTCTCTCTATCTTTTTCAGGGTAGTCCTGGTCCACCGGGGAAGAGGGGCAAGATGGGTAGGCCGGTAAAGTTTTGTCTCAACATACTTTATAGATACAGATGTGATTTTTTTTGTGAGCGTGTGTTTGAAATGTAAAAAAAAAGTTATAAGATGTATTAATTTTATTGTATTGCATGGCCCTGCAGTGTAATAAAAAGTACAAACATTCCATGTAGTTTCTCAATATGAGGCCATTAAAGCTTCTTGCATAATAATTAGAAAAGAATTATTTCTTAAATATTAGTTATTTTTATCATGAAAATATCATTGTCCCTTGGGCTTGGGACACAATCGATACACACACACATACTTATACATACTTACTAAGATGCAGAATCAGCCACACAGAGGTTGTTTAAATCAGCACAACCTTTGACATCTGACCTCATAAACTTCCTGTTGAATCAGCAGGGCTCAGTGTGTTATCTGTGTGATGTCATCATTAGCAGCGTTAGCTACCGCTCTCGCTCATGCTAAGGGTTAGTGATTTCGAACAATCCCCATAATCCACAGTTTGGTGGGAACATGCTGGATAGACACATGCTAAAAACATTCAGAAAATCCACCACATACCATTGACCTAGCAACCACTTAGAACAGCTTAGCAACTGCATACCAGTGGCCTGACAACCATCTAGAACAGTGTTTCCAAACCGGGGTGCCGCCGCACCCTGGGGTGCCGTCTGTCGAGAGCAGGGGTGCAGTGTAAAAAAATCATTTTTTTATATTTTTAAATTGCTAAAATGTTCAAAAAAGCATCTATTATATAATATCCATTTCTGAAGTCGCAAATAATTAGAGATGCACTGAAATTCCGGCTGCCGAAAATGAGTTCACCGCTCAGGATTCACTTTCACGTGGTGTGACGCTCTGTGTATTATCCCGCTCTATGCGCGTGCACTCCGCTCAGTCGCTCCACTCATATACCGTTCATGCTCATCGGAACAGCAAAGTCCACTCAAAAATTGAGCCGACAGAAAACATCGATGTAGTACGGTATTGTTTCTGTCTGCAATAGCACTGTGTTGTAACATGGTGTGGCATATGGGCAACTCTGGTAACGCTGCCCTCTCATTCATTGACCTGCTAACCGCTATGTTATGCTCATGTGTTCTGATAATAATATATTATTATATCCAGAATCTATAGCTTTCTAGGACTAAGCATTATTTGGATAATTGGTAAAAAAAAAAAATTTTTTTAAATATCTTTACCCTACTGTTAGACCTACCTGAAAAAACTAAAAAGCAATTTATTTAATACGAAGGCCTGTCGTTATTTTTTATTTGTGCTATCATTATTAATTTCTTTATTTGTTCTTATTTTATTACTGACTGCTTACTTGTCATTTTTTATTCAATTCAAAGTTTGAAATCAATCTCGTGCTACTGCACCAAAATTACCCCACTGTAAAATAAAATAAACACTGAGTGAGCAAAAATGTGTGATATAGCTAGTTATAATTGTAATTAAATAATGTTTACATATGTATAAAAACCTACATTAAAATCTGTCATATAAACTGGTATCTTCATTAGAAATTAGCCTACTGATAGCCACCATTGATGGACACATTTTTTAAATAATATAAAAAATATCTGTATGACATTATATTCTGCAGTTCTTCCCTGTAGTACCGAAAGGCCTATCTATACTTTTCAAATTATCATATCGAAGTTAGAAATTCAAATATTGTGACAAAATTAATTTTGTGGGTGCCGCGACTAAAAAAAGGTTGGGAAACACTGATCTAGAACACCCCAGCATCCACTCAGAACATCTTAGCAACTGCATAGCGATATGCTAGCAACCACATACCAATGGCCTACCAACCATTCAGAACACCCTAGCAACAAACACAGAATCACCTTATAGGCACCACTACCAGGAGCCTGGCCACCATCTAGAACACCCTACACTCCACTCAGAACACCTTTAGCAAGTGCATAGAAATATCCTAGCAACACAAATACCACCTCAGATCACCCCTAGCAACACTCATAAACACCTAGCAAACCATCGAAACAGCCTCAGCACCATTCAGAACAACCTAGCAACCACATAGCAACATAAAAACCATTTAGAACACCTTAGCAAGTGCATAGCAATATCCTAGCAACCACATACCAACTCAGATCACCCTAGCAACCACTCATAACACCTAAGCAACCATCCAGAACAGCCCAGCAAACATTCAGAACACCTTAACAACCACCCAGAACACCCTAGTAACACACTAGCAACCACTCAGAACACCAAAACAAGCCCAACCGACATTCAGAACTCCTTAACAACCATCCAGAACACCCTAGCAAACACTCATAACACCCTAGCAACCATTCAGAACAGCCCAGCAAACACTCAGAACACCTTAACAACCACTTAGAACACCTTAACCATACAGAACACCCTAGCAACTACTCAGAAAACATAAGTAACCACATACCAATTGCCTAGCAATGGTCCAGAACACCCTAGCAACCATGCTGTGGCAACCACTCACAATGTAGCTTTGTGGAGGCCACTTTTGCTTCTTTAGAAAAGTCTAATTGTTTAAATATTCAGTGACTGTGATAGTCATGTGTTGTATTGTCTCTCTCTCTCTCAGGGTTTTCCTGGTGATTTTGGAGAGAGGGGCCCACCAGGACTGGACGGGGAGCCAGTGAGTTTAAAACTTGGTTTTTCATGCATATTCTTTTGTCTTTTTCTCATAAAGCAGATAAAACACTCACAACAGCAGTGTTGTATCTTCTGTACACGTTTCTTTGTTTAAGCTGGTATGGAAGACAAATTTAATTTGTCAAATACAAACAAGGCTGTGAAGGGTATGCTGAATATTAATAACTTAAACCAGCATAAGGTGGTTTGCTGGTTGTAAGGAGTCTTGCAGCCTGGTTTGCTGGTTTTAAAGGGTTTTGGGCACTTGTAAACTAGTCAGCCTGGGAGACTGCCTTAAACCAGCTAAGACTAGCAAACCATCTTAGGCTGATTTATTTATTAGATTGTATCTTTTTGCCTACTTGAATTTTATTTTCATTTCATTCAAATTATTATACTATGTATTTTAGTCATCATTAGGAAGGGTTAGATCTGCTCTGTGCCAACTGGGATTTAATTTTATTTTTTAAATAAAATTTTTTTTATCTTATATAAATTAATCATGTATTTGAGTAAGGAAGGCGTTAGATCGTGTCTTTTTTAAACTAGAACTTCTTTGGGAAGGGGGGACTTTCATTCACATCGAATCTGTCCTTACTAAGGTCAATATCATAATAATTAATTATCATTCCCAAAAATGTCTCTGATTGGTTGGAGTAGATGACATCATATCAGGAAGTGTTTGGTCAAATCCCGCCTATTTTTCACCTGTAAATGCGGGGACTGTAAGAACAGGAAGTTGAAAGCCTTCTCATTTCCTGTTCTCCCTTTCCTGAAAAGAGGAGTGAAGTGCTCCTTTTCATCCTTTCATCACACCAGGGGAACGAGAGGAAATGGCTCCGGCACGCTGCTGCAGAGCCAACAACAAACCATCTCTGTTTCTAGAAAAACACTCACACATGCTCGCTCTACGAGACACACTCATTTGAATGGTCATATTAATATCTCTGAATATGAAGAGGGTGCATTTACACAGCACGTATTATAAATGACAGACATTTAGAGGTGCATGCATGTACTAACATATGAAGCACTGGCAGTCTGTACTTGTTTCAGAAGGACGGCGTAACGCTCTGTGTGTTTCTGTGTTTCTATGTCAGGGTGTTATAGGAGCTCCTGGTCCTCCTGGTGTCCATGGATTGATTGTAAGTGAAATGGTTTACTT
Organism: Sinocyclocheilus anophthalmus; assembly: GCA_018155175.1. Taxonomy (NCBI): domain Eukaryota; kingdom Metazoa; phylum Chordata; class Actinopteri; order Cypriniformes; family Cyprinidae; genus Sinocyclocheilus; species Sinocyclocheilus anophthalmus. The sequence goes on from JADLZN010005940.1 coordinate 64,249, forward strand.
AAATTTATTTTAAAGACAGATTTGTGCCCAGAAGTGAGCTAAATCTGACAAAACGAGGCATCTAGAGATGTCCTTGAAAAATGCTTCATGCATAATGAATAAGGTTTTTGTGTGAATGTAAGGATTTACGCTCAGCTAGAGTGACCAGATGACCTTAGTGAGAAAAATTGGGGCAGATCAGAGATGTAGAGCTTGAAATTATATGCAGGTGGAATTCAATATTTTTTATTTTTTTTTACAATTTATAGAAGTTATGCAGAATATAGGAAACCAAAGAAACATTACATTAAAATGGGTTTGATGCATTTGAACTTCAGCTAACTTAGACATAGACTAACTATTGATATTAAAATCCAACACAGCACAACTTTTGCTGACGTGAGGTGTAATATTTCTTTTTTTTTTTAAAGGAAAATTAATAATTAATATTCTTAAAGAAATTAATACCCTTATTCAACAAGGATGCATTCAATTTGTTAGAAGTGACAGTAAATATATTTATAATGTTAAAAAAAGGTCTTTTGAACTTTTACTCATCGAAGAATCCTGAAAAAAATGTATCAGTAAATTCCAAAAAAATATAAAGCAGCACAACAGTTTTCAACAGTGATAATATTCAGAAATGTTTCTTGAGCAGCAAATCAGCATATTAGAATGATTTCTGAAGGATCATGTGACACTGAAGCCTGGCTGAAAATTCAGCTTTGTCATCACAGAATAAATTACATTTTAAAACATTAAAACAGAAAACAGTTATTTTAAAATTGTAATATTTTACAATATTACTGTTTTTACTGTCTTTTGATCAAGATAAATGCAGCCTTGGTGAGCTGAAGAGTCTTTCAGAAACATTTAAAAATGGTACCAACCACAAAACTGCGGAACGATAGTTTTGCAATCAAAGTAAATTTCTAAATAATCATCGGTATTAATCACATCTCACCTATAACATTGTCACTGATGTCTGGTCACCCTGTGGTCAGCATTTATAAGCACACAGTGTTTCTGTTGTTGTAGTACAGCTGAAATCAGTTTGATCTGAACAGCATGATATGCAAATAAGATCCACAATTGCTTTCACAAATGAGTAACGTGCGATCATGTGCCCCCTGCAGGCGCTCTTAGCATGATGTATTACCTCAATAAAACTAAGAACATTTATCAGATTAAGTTTTATAAGTTAGATCCTTCTCAAATTGGACATTTAAAAGCACATACAGCACTCATTCCCATCTCTTCTCTAGGGTGATATGGGCCCTGTCGGGATTATCGGTTTGCCGGGACCAAATGGACTGAAAGTAAGTCATGCACATATGTACCCAACACATATCTCCATCATCTGGCCACTTAGCGTATCGTTTGTGTGTGTGTGTTGTGGGTGTGTGTGTTTCCAGGGCGTCCCAGTGACATGGGCGAGCCCGGCCTGAAAGGTGATAAGGTGATCTGAATACTCTGTTATTGGCCTGTTTTACAGCAGCATGTGATGGAAATTCTCTCTCCCCATTGGAACACGAGTTTATGGTTTAAAAGCTCCGCTTAAAAGGGATAGTTCACCCAAAAATGAAAATTCTGTCATTAATTACTCACCCTCATGTCGTTTCAAACCGGTAAGATCTTCGTTCATCTTCGGAACACAAATTAAGATATTTTTGATGGAATCTGAGAGCTGTCTGACCCTCCCATAGACAGCAATACAACTGAAATGTTCCCAAGTCCAGAAACGTAGCAAGGAGATCGGTAAAATAATCTATTTGACATCAGGGGTTCAACCGTAATTTACAAAGCTACGAGCATACTTTTTGTGCGCAAAAGAAAAAGAAAAAAAAAAAAACTTTATTCAACAATTCGTCTCCTCCGCATCACCCGTATGCTGTTCTGTGTCAACTGCGTCACACGGGTACTCTGTTTCCGTTCAGATCAAATCACAGCAATGTACGAAACAGATCCGTGTGACGCAGCTGACATACACTGTTTACGTCCAGCTGATATTCTCCAAAATGGCGCTACAGGGTGAATGGCGCTCTACGCGGAGGAGACGAATTGTTAATAAAGTCGTGTTTTTTTCTTTTTTTGCGCACAAAAAGTATTCTCTTAGCTTCGTATAATTGCGGTTGAACCCCTGAGGTTCACATGGATTAGTTTACAGATCTCCTTCCTACGTTTTTGGACGTTGATTGTGGTAAGGAACTTGCTGTCTATGGGAGGGTCAGAGAGCTCTCAGAATTCATCAAAAATATTTAAATTTGTGTTCCGAAGATGAACGGAGGTCTTATGGGTTTGAAACAACATGAGGGTGAGTAATTAATGACAGAATTTTCATTTTTGGGTGAACTAACCCTTTAAGTAACATGTAGTCAAAGAGATTTTATTTCGGTTAGTCAGAAGAAAATGTGAAATTTCTGTAGAGTTATATTTAAGGTACAAACACTAACAGGTTTTCTCTGTTAGTTTGCGAGAGAGAGTTGCTTCCAGGATCAATACGTTAAACTCTGAAAAAGCTTTTTATGGCGTAATGTTGATATAATGTTAATATTAAAATTTTGTTTTTAAATAAATAAATAAATTTATAATACTAAAACAGGTTGTTATTTATTATTTTGCTGAAATGGGCAAACTCTACTTGGACAGCTTTCATGGCATAATGTTATCATAAGGTCAATAATTTGTTTTATGTATATTTAGTAAAATAAAATACGGCATACTTCATTTTTAATAATAAGCTATCTTTATTTATTTATTAAAGCAATGCACGTTAAACTCCATCGACTTAAACTTTTATGACATATTGGTCAAACATTTAGTTTTTTTAATGAAACAATATATACATTTTTAATAAATAACCCTTTATTCATTTTAAAAATCTTAAATCAATTTTTAAATCATTTTAAAAGCCTTTAAGTTCCTTGTTTTATTGTTGTGATTATCTATTTTTTTTCTTTTCTTTTATGTAAATCACTTTGAATTACCACTGTGTATGAAATGTGCTATATAAATAAACTTGCCTTGCCTTTATTTATTTAGTTATTTACAGGAAAGCTGCTTTAAGTAAATATGTAAATATTTTTTATTAAAGAAATAAATGCACATAACATTGCGAAGTCTAATGCATTATGGTATATTATTGATTATAATGGTCAGTGATTTAGGTTTTTAACAAATAAACTTTATTTAAAGAAAATGTATTTTCAAATAAATAAAATAAATAATAATATAATATAAAATAAAATTAATATAAAAAATAAATAAATAAATGCACAAACATTGGAAGTCTATAGGACCAGCATTCTGGAAGCATTAAAAGTGGAAATGTAAAGCTTGCATTTTTTCCCTTGCCCTAACTTAACCATCATGTTCCGTCACTTTCTCTGGTCTCTTTTCTGACTTTGACTCACATCACAACTTGTTTCTCACTCTTTTTTTCTTCTCTCTTTAACTTTTTCTCTCTCAGGGTGATGTTGGGCTTCCTGGACAACAAGGGGAAATTGGGTTCTCAGGAGACAAGGTATACCTTCCATTTCCCCCTGTCAAATACACATTGGCACACTGTGACTTCTAGACGTCTGTTGTTTTGATTAAATCTGACCTTATCATGCACCAATGGTAGAGCTTTCATAGACGCTAAACATGCACTCATGCTCTTGAACAAGTGTTTGTGCTAATATAATGAATATATAACTGTGTGCATATTATATTTGTTTGTTTCAGGGTGTGCAGGGTGTGTCAGGCTTACCGGGACCTCATGGAAAACCAGGACCACAGGTTTGTTTCTTATCTGTTTTGTATTTCTTTTAAATGAAATAGCTAAATCAGACTGAAAATTCTATCATTTACTCTACTCTTTTTTACACATGTTGTTCCATGAACGTGTATGACTCACTTTCTTCTGTGGAACACAAAAGCAACAGTTCTGTCAGGACCACTATCGTCAAAATGATAGATACTTAGCATAAAGTTTAATTTGGCGGTATGGTTCTGTCTGGGCTAAACCTCCCTGCCATCCTGCAGCCTGTCATGAAGAGCAGGGAGAGCAGCAATAAAACCCCCAGGGTAAACAGAACAGAACAAGCAGATATCATATGTACTTCATGATATTGAAGTGTAACACATTATTCAAGATAAAGAGTCTGATTAGCAGCTATCAGAAAGCCAAAGTCAGACTGTGGCGAAAGGAGGAGCGGGATGGAGAGGGTAATGGTGCTCCGGAGCATGCTGAAAAGATGCCACCTTTCTAATCTGGGTGGATGAATATACTTATTTATTTACTTATTTATACTTTTTCTGTTTTGTTGATTTGTGCAAAAAGTTTTTAATCCGTATTCGAATAACCTTAAAATAATCACAAGTTCCATGATTAATTTTCTTATATGCACAAAATAAAAAAATTAAAAAAATAAGTAAATATAACACCCCTTCCCCAGCCTGTTAATATTCAATACAGTGACATAAATCACAAGATTTAAATTCAAATTCAGTTGTTTTTAATTACATAATTTACTTGAGAACACCTGCGAGTTTTGAATATCAGAAGTTGTCCAACTATCAACATTCAAATCTGAGCGTATGGGGGTCCAGAGTACAATATCTAACAGTTTAACCTAAAATGTCATGATCTGAAGATTCAGTTTATTTGATTATGTGTGTGCCCGTCATCATATGTGTGTATTTGTGTGTTTTGAAGGGCAAGACAGGAGAAAGAGGGTCCAGTGGATTACCAGGCCCACCAGGACTCGAGGTATGAATCAACATGTACCACATAACCATAAAACACTGATGCTTTTGCATGTCTGAATGTGTTGCACCAGCTTGTTCTATTGATGATGTCAGCAAATACAACTGATGCTGATTGGCTGATGTACTCATTGAGGTACGGTTAATCCTTCACAGGGTTTCCCTGGTGACATCGGAAAACCTGGACTCAATGGACCCGAGGGCTCAAAGGTGTGTTATTTATAAGGAAAACCTTATTAAAACAAGTGTTTCTAATATTTGCACACTTATATTTCATGCTGTTGACAAATGTTTTCTTCATAGGGTAAGCCTGGTGCCAGAGGTTTACCTGGACCTCGTGGAGCGGCTGGACGAGAGGTGTGTGTGTTATTAATAAGCTATAAACGGCTTGCAAAAAAAAGTTAGGGGGGGAAATGTGAGACTGCATCATTTTGTACATATATAAGGTGTAATATTATGTTTATGTTGTATTAATATTAATCTCAGGATGCATTTCCTTGAGTTAAATAAGCTGACAGCAAAACGCTTCAGTTTACCGTGTGCATTCAGCTATTCAGTTCAGCACGCGCAGCTCAACGTCTGCATTTCAAACAGTGGTATTCCATTTGTTATTGTTCAAAATTAATTGATACATTATTAATAACAAAACCACTTGTATTTTCATCTTATTATTTATCAAAATATGGTTAGTAAATAATCCTTTAAGTTATTGTCCGCAGAGGCTACTCCGTTTTCTTGATCTGTGGCACATTATTTTGATCTTACAGTGTAAATGATGTCCAGGGATTTTGCATTATTTTATTTATTTGTAGACTGTTTTATGACAAAGTGGGTAATCTATCCTTCACTCCTTTTTCCCTGTTCCACCCCCCCCTGGGAGAGTAAAAATATTTTTAAAACGTACACTGTTCAAACTAGGTTGCTTATGTTGAAGTGTTTGGGATGTGGTTTTTAATGTGAGACTTTTTTTTTGTAATCAGGCTCTCAAAAAGTATTTGGATATAGATTTATCGGCCAACGTATCGGTTATCGGCTTTCAAAAATGAAGAATAATCGGTTATCGGTATCGGCCAAAATTTTCATATCGGTGCATCCCTAGTTTCGAATAACATGAGTATGAGTAAATGAGAATTTCATTGTTAAGTGTTACCGTCTCTTTTCATGAGTCTGGATATCTAAATTCAAATGGAAGTGAATTGAGTCATCTAAGTGTGTAATTATACTACAGCATTCGGGCTGTATGTGTGAGTGTCCAAAGTTATTATGCATTTATTCTATTCATCACTGAATCAAAATACAACTTCTACTCACGCCGCAATGGGGCCAAATGTTTAATGTGTTTCTCCCTATATGTGTGCGTAGCATTTCTGTCTTTGGTGTTCTAGGCATTTTTGTCACATATAGGCTGTACTGACGTGAACTAGAAACCTAGACAGCATTTTTAAACATTCAAAGATACCCAAAAATACTGTCTAGGGAGGCAGCTCACTAGGTTTTGAAACACAGCCATGTATTCGTGGAGAACAAGGCTTTGCTGCAACACTCGGATTAGCAGAGGTGTTGCGATGTGGATCCGTGTGTTTGTGTAAGATCCATGTTTGGGTGTCCTTATTTATTGATCCATTTGCTTTTTAAATGCACTGCTCTCTGGCTACTCGGCCTGTGTAAGTGTATTAAAGAGAGTTAGAGAGAGAGAGAGAGGTTGGCCTTCAGCCAATGCAGGTCTGCACTATAGAAGTGTCCTACTTTATGGCTGATTTGACAAAAGGTGTCACATGGGAGAATATTTTTGTAGCCACGTTTTTCTGTGTGCGTATGTATGTGTGTATGTGTTCAACACAGAATCTCAATGAGCCGTCTGCCACCTCTGCTGCTGTGTGTCTGTGATTCAGCACTTCTCACAAACCTCCATCCGCACACATACACATGCTTCCCGCATCCCTGGGGACGTCTCCCAAGGACCCCCTCCCTGTTTGATCTGAGGTGCGTAATACGGATCCTGCCAGAACAGTAGACGCAGCACAGAGGCCAGATCCTCACATGAATGTGAGATAATGAGACAAAGAAGCGTACAATGGCCCTTTGGTTGTCTAATGCAATGACGTTCATTTTTAAGTGATGCCTATGAGACCCAATACTTTTTGGGACCAGAATTTGAGAGAAAAAACACAATAATGGACTGTGGGAAAATGTTTCACATATTTGTTTTTGGGTGCAGATCCGTGCTTGACTGAAAAGTTCAACTGTTCAACTTTAATTCTGACTCTGAAAAAGTGATTTGTAACAGTAACGATGGACGTAAAAATTTTCTGTTTAAGCCCTTTATTTGAATTCCAGTTACATGCTACGTTAATTATTCAGTAAAAACTTTCATTCAGAAGTTTGGGGTCAGAAAAATGTTTGAAAGAATTAAAGGAAGTCTGAATGCAAGTGTCTAATGATCACCAAGGCTGCATTTATTTGATCAAAATACAGTAAAACAGTAACATTATGAAATATGTTTTCGGTGTCCTATATTTAAAACAAGTTATTCTTGCCGCCAAAGCTGAATTTTCAGTAGTCATTACTCCTGTCTTCAGTGTCACGTGATCTTTCAGTAATCATTCTAATATGCTGATCTGATGCTCAGAGAATCATTTCTAATTATTATCAATGTCGAGAACACTCGTGCTGCATAATATTTTTGCAAAAACCATGATACTTTTTTTTCAGGATTCTTGGTTAAAGATAAAGTTCAAAAGAAAGCCTTTATTTGAAATAGAAACGTGTGGAAATCCTCCCTTTTAGTAGTTTAAACGCATCTTTGGAAAATTTTCTTTCAATCCAAAAAAAATCACAGACACGACAGTCAGTAAGGATAGTAAGCAATCTTGCCATGTTAGTCATGTGGCTATTCTGTTAAAACAGTGTGCTTGAAACATTTCATTATGTCCATGTGTACGTTTTCCAAAAGTAAAATTGTGTGACAGACAAAGGAAGAGTTTGAGAAACATCCTTTTAATTCTGTCCTGATGTGTGATTTAGAATTGATTAAAAGGACTAGAGTGGCCTTTTATTGAACCAATGTCAGTGTTTAAACAGATTGAAGTGATCTGACAGTCTGTGCATCATACGTCTGACTGACAGACAGCAAAACTAATTACATCATGGCAGTAAGTCTAATAATGGATGCTCAATCACTGGCCATTCGAGACACCAGTCCGTGAGACTTTTCACTGCGAGAGCTCTGAATGCATCCGCTTGCATAATCTTGCAGCAAAAGTCTGACCCGTGATCAGTCATGATTAACCTCTGAAGATAAACATCACTGCATTGAGGATGTTAAAGGCCACGCTTGTCTGTATTCACTCGCTATGTTCTACAGTCTCATACAATGGCTCTTTGTTATACCTTCACTGCTGAAATCTCCCCAACAGTAAGAGTATCAAATTCAAGACACGGTTTCCATCCTCCTTTGCACTCTGAAGACGTTATCATTCACCAGGGATCAATCTTTCTTCTATTTTCAAGGAACATAAGCTACATAAAGCAGAAGGTTGAGCTCTCCATCCTCCCTCTTTGCTTTTCTTTAGGGATATCTGGCGATTTTGGAAAAAGGAGCCATAAAGATTGAAAAGTTCACTTCTAACACAGGGTGAGGGGGGTAAAAAACACAGTCTCTTTCTATCACTTTCTCTTGCAATATGCACTTGCTCAATAGTAATAAAACAGCGTAGTTCTGATGTACTCGCTCCAAGTAATGATCTTACTCATTATAACTTTGTAGTCAACAAAGAGCTTTGTGATGCTAGCATGCATTGCATTAATATAATTTAATACTCAAAGGCCCTAAAAAGTATAAAAGACATTTAAGCACCACTTCTCGATTGAATATCAAAATGAATAGCATTTTAAAATACAAACACACTTTTCTGTACAGTAGGTAGTCAACCAGAATGCCTATTACCACAAATCAGTCACATGTGAAACTCCACCAGGTGATTTGGTCCCGTGATGATGACATTTGTTTTACAGGTGACGTGGGAGCTTCAGTAGAACAGCAGTGAACTGCCGGGTCAGAGAGATGTTGTCGGGAATAAAAATGAATTTTCTGTCCGTACAGCGGTTATACTGTGCTCATAGCGCGTTGTCTTCAATGCAAAACTATAATATTCTACACAGTGGCATGTGAAAGTTTGGGAACCCCTTGCAGAATCTGTGAAAATGTGAATAATTTTAACAAAATAAGAGAGATCATACTTTATTTATTAGGTTATAGGTTATTTTTATTTAGTACTGTCCTGAATAAACCATTTCACATAACAGATGTTTACATATAGTCCACAAAACAAAACATCGCTGAAATTATTAAAATAACCTTCAAAAGTTTGGGAACCCTTGGTTCTTAATATTGTGTGTGGTTACCTGGATGATCTACGACTGTTTTTTTAATTTTGTGATGGTTGTTCATGAGTCCCATGTTTGTTCTGAACAGTTAAACTGAACACTGTTCCTCAGAAAAACCCTCTGTGTCCTGCAGATTCTTCAGTTTCCAGCATCTTTTGCATATTTGAAACCCACCCCAGAACTTTCCAAAAGTGACTGTATGATTTTGAAATCCATCTTTTAACACTGAGGGCAATTGAGGGACTCATACACAACTATTACACAACTATTCACTGATGCTCCAGAAGGAAAAAACCATGCATTAAGAGCCTGAAGGTGAAAACTTTTTGAATTTGAAGATCAAGGTAAATTGTACTTAATCTGTCTTCCGAGAAACATGTAAGTATATTCTTTTGCTTCTGAAGGGCAGTACTAAATGGAAACAAATTATATTTCAACAAAATAAGAAAAAATTTGACATCTTCATTCTGTTCAAAAGTTTACACCCCTGGCTCTCAATGCATCGTTTTTCCTTCTGGAGCATCAGTGAATGTTTGAACCTTTTTAATAGCTGTACTTGAGTCCCTCAATTGTCTCAGTGTGAAAAGATGGATCTCAAAATCATACACTCACTTTTGGAACGGGGTTCACATATGCAAAAGATGCTGGAAAACTGAAACATCTGCAGGACATGGAGGATTTTTCTGAAGAACAGTGCTCAGTTTAACTGTTCAGAACAAACAAGGGACTCATGAACAACCATCACAAAACAAAAAAACAGTCATAGAGCGTCCAGGTAACCACACAGAGTATTAAGAACCAAGGGTTCCCAAAATTTTGAATGGGGTTA
>JADLZN010005941.1:0-36925 GCA_018155175.1 Sinocyclocheilus anophthalmus
GGTGGAACATACAAGCATCGCTGCCAGAGACTTGAAACAGCACTGCGGCCACATCTGTCATACAATAGCTCCATGGGGCTTGAGTGTTTGAATTCAATTATTCATTTGAATTTCTCACCATATGAAGGGATGCCACAAGGATGCTTCTTCATTGCAGTCCTCCCAAACATCTAACCAGCCAGTTCACACTGGTACTGCAAAGCCAGGTAGTGAAGCCATGAAGCTGGACAACACTCGCCTCACACCAACCAAGCCTTGTAGATGGCTGGCCCTGCATCTCTGTCTATACTGCTGTCCCTGGGGACATGTCATAATGAAACCTCCTACCAAATCCACAGTGATTGGAAATCCACTTGGCCCCAGAAAGGTCAAATACTCTGAAGGACCCATCCAGCTGCAAGTAGGCTGTTTCCATAAAAAGAACATTAACTTTCTGGTTCTGGAGAGGTCAACTGTCATCGTGATTCTCTGGTCCCCATGGCTCATGCAGCACAACCCCTTCATCTCCTTGTCCAATGGAGTGAAGTGGGGTAGCTGGTACTTCTCTGACTATTTCTCAGGACTGCTAAAACCTGTTCATCCCAACCATCTCTAGGAATTCCATCCTATCCTGCTACCCCCACTATTAGAACATCTTCTTCCTGAAAAAAGCCTCGCAATTACCACATTGTCCGTGGCTAATAAGGAGGGATGCTTATGACCATGCATTATTACTGGGCATTACACAACATCACAGTCAAGTACTGCTACCCACTTCCCCTCATTCCTGTCACTCTGGAACAACTGTGTGGAGCCACTGATTTCACTAAGCTGGACTTGTGAAGTGCATATAACCTTATTCGGACATGGAAATGGAATAAGTGTAAGACCACCCTGTAACACCTATGGGGCACTACATGTACCGGATCATGCCGAATGGCCTGGTCAATGCCCCTTCCATATTCCAAGGTTTTATGAATGAGGTGTTCCGGGAGTACCTCCATCACTTTATTCTGATCTACATAAGATACAGGTAAGTCTCTACTTTTTACCAGGTTTGAGTTCACGATTTCCCATTTTCCAGGGACCAGAAACGTCAAAGCTGATGCCTTGTCCCTACTTTATGATTCTGAAGAAACTACTGATGATCCTGAACCCATTTTGCCTCCCAAAGTAAGTGATCCAATGGTCCCTGGAAGATAGGATCATCAAGGCTCCTTACCACTGAGTGCACCACAATGCACCTATGTACCATAGTCACAAACGGACCGAGGAGATCTGCATGGAGGAATGGGCCAAATACCAATACCAGCAACAGTGTGTGAAAACCTTGTGCAGCCACCCCACACTTAACAGGAAAACCGTTTGCATTGACTTGTCATTGCAAACAAGGGGTATATAACAAGATTTGATGAGCAGAGTGAAATTTGGTATTGAACGCCAATACTATATTCACATAATTGCACCATCATTCCCTTTAAAATCCTCACCACCCATGGCTTTCGGTTTTTTTTTCTCATTTTGTCTTCCGCGTTGAGGATTATACCTAGTGATGAAATTAAGGCTATATCATCAGCAGCAGACTTACGTGGCGAGCCCTTGCAACCACTTGGTGGCTGACTAAATACTTTTTTTGCCCCACTGTTCATCCTTTCAGTTTCATCCATCCATCCTTCTATTGTTTTCCTTCCTTCCTTCTTTCATCCATCTTTTTCTTCCAATCCTTCCATTTATTATTTTCTTCCATTGATCTGTTTTTCTTTCCTTCCTTCTTTCCATGCATCCATCCATCTGTTTGTAATTTCCTTACATCTAACCATCTTTCCATTTGTTTTTTCCTTCCTTACTTCCTTCCTCCCATCCATCCTTTTATTGTTTTTCTTTCATCTCCACCATCCATTTATTTTTCTTGCTTGCTCAGTCTATCTATCCATCCATCCAGCCATTGTACATCATCTTCTATCCACATCCATATTCATTTTTTTTTTTCCATCCATCATTCATTTTTTTTCTTTTCCCTCCATCCCCTTTATTACTTTTCTTACCTTCCTCTATACACATCCATTCACTCCACTCAAGGTGTTTTTCTGATATCCCATGACATCAACACCACATGTTATTTCTGTTATCCATTTCATCAGGTCCATAATTTTGCTTCCGTCCATCTACCCATACATTTATTACTTTGCTTACTGCTGTCTTTCACATCATCCAGCAATCCTATAATGTATTTGTTTTCTTTCCATCTATCACATCATTATACTTTTCTACCTAGCTCCATCCAATCTAATCATCCGATCAATTTATCCCATGTAGTCTCACGCTTTCAGCCCATGAGCATCCTTCCATCGACCCATTTATTGTTTTCCTTTTCATCCATCCATCCATTTTTCTTACCTTCCTCCCATCCATCTGTCCATCCATTTGTTTTCTTTCCATCTATCCATCCATTTATTACTTTTCTTACCTTCCTCTCATCCATCTATCCATCCATTTATTGTTTTCCTTTTCATCCATCCATCTGTTTTTCTTACCATCCATCCATCCATTTTGCTTTCATTCTCAATTTATTTTTATTTTCCTTCCATCAATTCATTGCTCTTTTTTTGCTTCCAACCATTTTTCTTTCTTTTTTGTTTCCATGAATTGGGCATTTTTATACTGTTCTGATCCAGTTCGAATTTATTCTTAACAGGCATGCTTTTTGTCTATCCATCCAGCCATCCTTTTTTCTTTGATTCTTTTTCTTTTCTGTCCATCTATTCATTGTTTATTTTCTACTTTTCCCCCTTCCAGTCTGAGTGAGATCGGACGGGCTGTACTGTATGTAGTGTGGAGGTTTTTTCTCTGGCGTCAGGTCGTCTTCAGTTCATCCTGTCTCTTTGACACGTTTCTGAAGTGCAGATTGGGTCTCAGATGTGATCAGGTGATTGAAGGACTCCACTGCAGAGCCACTAAATGATGTGTAACTCCTGCACGAGCACTACACAGCAGGAGTCTGTTATCTTCTAGTAAAAACAGGATCCTTCATCAGGAGTAATGGCACGCTTACACATGCTGAATGAGTGAGTGAGCTATTATTCCTCCCTTCAGATCGCACAGCAGGACACGATATCTGCATGTCACTCATTTTCGGATGTGAATGGCTGCTGGTTTGGTCTCATTTGAAGCCAGCGTTTACTGGCACTTTCATTCAGATTTGGCTGCGTGTGTAGAAGAAACATTTCTGGCTCTGAATTACTTAGGCTTTTTCTGCCAGCACTTTCATTCATGAATTTCATCTGTCCATCACCCAAATCACTCGTGTAATCCTCAATTACTCTTTAAATATTAATATAATAAGAACTGACTTGTTGTTTGTCCTTCACCTCATTTTATCTTCTCTGTTTTTAGGTATCAGTATAATAATAGTTTAATAACAACAGTCTTTCTTCAGCACTTTATACTATCGGTTTTGATTATGAAGTTAATAGTTAGGTGAGTAAATGATACGCTGGACTAAACCGGTGTTATCTTGACCTCACGGCATTGATATTCTGTTGTGTGTATGTGATGCCGGTATTGTCTGTCATTATGAGTCCTGTTCAAACACAAAGGCTCAGATAAGATGTTCAGTAAACATAAATATTAGCTATCGAACTGCATTAGCAGAACCGCGAGGCGCTAATCTCTCACTCCAGGCTAACTGTGTTTACTGTGTCTTTACACAACAAGGAAAATAAACTCTGAAAAACTGTAGACCCCAGTTTTACCTCTTCAGTCTTAGCCTCGCCAGTGTTTTCTTCATAAGGTGAGACGGAGAGAGAGAAAGAGGGGAGTTTGTCTTGAACATGCGCTGTGTTGTGTTTCTGCTGAGTTATGTATGCCAGACCTACTTACAGCTGCAGAAAGACCTTGCAAATGGAAATCAAGCGAACGCAGAAATGCGGAAAGCCCAGTCACACTTTCAGTGCAAGGCTTTGCGTGTGATGTTTGAAAACAGAATTTTCCACTTCTCTCTGTAGTTGGTATTCCCTATAACTTTTAGCATTAATTAGTCTCATAATTATCTTTGAAAACATAAGGTTAGACAATTAAATAGCAACTCCAAACCCAAAAGGGCTGTGTTTTCAAGATAACATTGCAAATCACGCTCTTAAGATCATTTTAACTGAAGCTGAAGTGTTATTTTAGAATGAAGTAGCTGCTATTCCCAAACCAGCACATGGATTACTTGTTATTAAGCTCATCTTAACAGCATCATTACCAGAGCTGGCAGGACCAAAAAGTCTTCTGAAAAACATAATATCTTACTGATATATACTCCTACATCTATTTACAACACATAACTGGGTATTTACCATATACCATAAATAAAAATAAAAAAATAATTAGCAACTGTTATACATTTAAAAATAAGAATAAAACAAGTGTTTCATGTATGTCTAACAGCAGTATTCAGGTATATAATGGAATAATGAAATGTAAAATACCAATGGATAGTCTTTACTGGTTATAATACTAATCAATTCTTAAGTTACAGAAGTTATTCAGTCAAAAGTAGTGGGATATTGTTTTCTTTTTAACATTCTGTATTTTGATACATTATGAAAAACAGCAACAGGTTTAATTAGGCTGCTGTCACTTTAAGACCTGATGCAACGATCCAATATACAGATACATTTGCATTTTCTTTCTCAACTCTTCACGTAACACGAGAACACAAAAAGCACCGAAACATGCAAAACAACTCAAGCTGTTCACACCCTATCAGAGATGCAACTTTCTGTGTGCGAGTATCAAAGCATGGTTTAAAGTCGTGTGAATATTTCTGGGCCATCAGGCTAGAAAAAAAGCACATACTCACGTCATGATTTTATTACGATTTTCGACTAATTGCACAGCCCTATGTGCATCCCAGTTTTGAAGCAGGGAAGCTGAGAGCTCAAGCGGGAGATACGCATCAGTCCAGGTGCTGCACTGCTGTGGATTTACAATGATCATTACACACGAGATTATACCAGAGCGACCCGCGGTCATACATCACAGATAACAGACCACACGCTGTATATGCAGGGAGACTTTTGAGTAGGGCTGCATGGACGAACGGTTAATCACGATTATTTTGCTAAGAAATATAATCACGCTTAATGTCGTGTATAATTTCTTCTGCATTGCTGCACTCTTACACGACGCACAAACCAAGAGAATGTCAAACAGCAGGGTTTTCTCACAGATTTAGGTCCAGCAAACAACTGCAGGGAAGAAAACAGACTGGCTGTAGTATCTGAGTAGAAAATCTCAGTAGAGGTCACTAAACTCCAATTTGCATGTTTGCCAGTGTTTTCAGCTCATCAGGGCTTTTTCTGTAATGTATTCATGGTTGCCAGCTCGGAAAGATTAAGTAAACCTCTGGGTGGACAATGTACAGGTTTAAGGTAAAAAAGCTCTGGTTGAGGGATTTAAACTGTTGACATCTGGCAACCATGAAAGCTCATGGAGGATTGTTACCAATGCGAGATAATGCAAACGGCAAATTAAAATGAAATGCATTCAGGAGAAATAACCAGCGGGCAAATATTGCAGACCATTATGTTTAATAAACTGAGAAAAGTAGAAATTATGATCACGTTTAAAATACGAATCATTGTGCAGCCCTGCTTCTGAGTATTGGCTATTACTGAGCAAACTGTTTCAGAATCTACAGACACACAATACTACAATAAATGTGTGTATGAAAGAATGAATGATCTATTTATCTATCTATAACTGAATTCTAACAGCATGTGGACAATGAAAGACATCCTGACATGCAATACATAGAAAGAGATGAGGAATGACGATGAGAAGCAGTAATTGTTGTTTTGTCGACACAATTGGGGCCACAGGTGTGTTAAGAGACACATTTGGACAGCAGGTATATCATTCTTCATTTCTTTGGCGTGATTACTTCACATCATGCCATCACCCAGACAATTGTCATTATACAGCTCTAATATATGGACTGAATGCAGTGAAAGAGGGTGGAAATTACATTTCAAGCAGAAAATGCTCACACTGATGCACACAGTGTCAGGGAAAGAAGAGGGAGAAAGAGGAACGCAGTCGCAACAGATGTGGACAGCGGTGGCTACGGCTGGTTTTTCTGTTGTTCTTTTTGCCCCACATGCTGTGAGCTGTCGCTTTGAGTAAGTCTGACATGCCTGAATAATGTTAGTGTGTGTCAAGGCATTTTGAGTTAAAGTGTTGGAAAAAACGAAGATGTAACAGAAAAGTCTTGATGCCAACTGACAGCTTGTCTGGTCATTGTAATTCATAGGGAGGCATTACCTTTGGCTGCGCTTCATCAATCACAGTTAAATTATCAAATTCACAGCATTGGCATGTGTAACATCCCTTGTGTGTGTGTGTGTGTCCGTGTGTGTGTGTCTGTGTGTCTGTGTGTGTGGGTGTGTGTGTGTTGTGTGTGTGTTTCACAGGGAAGTGGCTCATTCACTTTGGGAATAACATTTACCAAAATTCTCAAAACATTTCTGAATCAGAAGATGTATTCTTAAAAAGATGCAACAGGAACACCAATTACATAAAGAGAATCAGAAAGATAATTTTTCAGGGATAGTCCCCACCCCCCCCCCCCAAAAAAAATAAATAACTTGACTCATTTCCTTACCTTAAATTGCATTTCCCTGCTGAACACAAAGAAGATGAATCTTGGTAACCAAAACGTGGATGGTAGCCACTGACTCCACGTATGGAATAAATAAAATACTATTTAGTTACCAGAATTCCTCAAAATATATTTTGTGTTCGACAAAAAAGAAATAAAAAAATCGTAAATGATGACCATTCTCATTGTTGGGTGAGTTATCCTATTATGTTTTGAGATGCTTACTTTAAAAAACTTGAATGCAAAGGTAGTTACAATGTTTCTACCTCTGTCATAAAAGTAACTGCACACAGTAAATTTACATTTAGTATGGCAACGTTTTATAATTTTTTTATCAAATGTAAAACAACGAAGAAAAAGGTTCAACATTAGTTATGCATCTGAACTGCTCCAATGATTGGACACAGGTTGAGTCAGTATAAAGCCATTGAAATGAGACAGAAACTGCTCTGTAAACAACCTAGAAAAAACAGCACATTAGTCAGCATTGTAATGAGGGGAGAGCATTACATTACATATCCCAATAGAACGGTGTAATGTGCTTGAGTGATTTTTGCCATCTGTTGACAACATTTCGTAGGCAGGTAATTTATCACCGCAAACAGTGGGGCCACAAAATTAACACATTTATTTATGATCCTGTGTGAATTTGAACTGTGTAAATACCATTGGTCATATCCAAACAGTGATTCTGCCAAATAACACAAGTGTTTCAGAGAGAGACACAAATATAAGAGGTGTTAGGGACAGATAAACCCTGGATGAGTCTCTAAAGCCTCTATATTGATTGGGAATTGAGGTTATTTTTCAGAGAATACACATTTCAGTTGGGTTGTCGTCAGAAAATGTAAGCACTACTGATGACATCTGTACGGTGGCCGAGAGGTGCAAAACAAATCACAATTCTGAAAACAAAATAACAAATTACAAACGCAAATGCAAGTCTAAAAAACTAAATAACAATTCAGAAAACACAACAACAATTCAGAAAACATTATAACAAGTCAGTTTTGTTTTGTTTTGCACTTCTCTGCCACCGTACATCTGTGACATGCTGTCAGTTTTAACAACAACAACAACAACAAAAAGCTTAGCCATACAAAATAAATACATTTATTTACGAAAATGTACTGAAAATGAAAAATGTGCTCATCCTCAGGCCATCCGAGATCAGGATGAGTTTGTTTCTTCATCAGGTTTGTAGAAATGTAGCATTGCATCAGTGTCTCACCAATGGATGCTCTGCAGTGAATGGGTGCCGTCAGAATGAGAGTCCAAACAGCTGATAAAAACATCACAATAATCCACAGCACTCCAGTCCATCAGTGAACATCTGGAGAAGACAAAAGCGGAAACAAATCCAGCATTAAGAACGTCATTTTACCATAAAATACAGAGTCCTGTTTCCATAAAATAGCTGTCTCCAGTGAAAAAGTGTTCTGGTGTGAATCAGGAGAGAAAGCTGCACAGATCAAGCAGCGTTTACAAGCCAAAACAGTCCAGAACAGCTCTAAACAAATATGTGACTTGATTTTGATGTGAGAGACAACATGAGATGCACTTTTTCACCCCCCTAAGAAAAAGGGAAGCGTTATTATGAATTAGGGACTCGTATTTTAGTTAAAAATGTCTTGATGATGGATTTGTCTATACATTTCTCCAAATCTGATGAAGACACAAACGCATCTACATCTTTCGCGTGTTGCTTTCGTTGACCTATTTCTTTAATGTTGGTGTAAGAAATGGATTGTGTTACAAGCTCTGCCTTCATATTACTGGAATATTCATGAGCCTCACAACATATGAACAGCTAGGTTTACAAGTCTAAGAATGATCATAAGCATCAGAGAACAAAAAGAACAAAATTGCATCATAAACTGTTTCAATGCTCTTCACTTAATTATCACAAAATGTATTATGTAATTATTTATTTATTTATTTAATGTGTTTAAGTACCTAACAACATTTTACAGTTTAGTAGAAAAGTGCAAAATATCATTCAAAAATGTTGATGAAACAATTACCATTCCATTTTTACGAAACATGCTGAACATCTATAGACATAAGCTGCTATTGTGAAAAAATGAAGACCACTATATACCACAACACTGAATGTCAAAATAGTGGATAAGCCCTTTAAAAATCTCCTGCAGGAACGGAGACAGAATTGCCTAGAGACTCAGCAGACACTTGGAATTCTACACACTTCCTAAAGTCGTTGCCAAGTTATGGAATCTCACCCAAATGTTTTATTCCGGATGGAGTGAATCTAATTTGGTTTGTGTAATATTTGAAAAGGTCAGGCGCAGAGCAGACACCACGGCTGAACCCCGCCGTAGATGGAGTGGCTGGAAAGAAAGCGACCCGCGCCGTGAAGAGCAGGTTTCCACGAGGCCCGAAGATGCGGCCCCTCAAGAGCAAAATTAAATGAAAAGGATGGGGATGAGTGTGTTCTCTGTGTAAAGACAGGGAGCAAGGGACATTGTTTTTGCGAGTGGGTGTGAGTGAGAGGTATTGGTTATACGAGCACCCTCTTCTTCACTTATCCTCCGGTTCTCTTCTCATCTCACTGTCTGAATGCGGCTCTAAAAGTCCTGGATGGCCCAGAATATATTCATTGTTCTGTTTTTTAAAAGAAGAAGCCTTTTGCTCTCAGTCGCATTAAAAAAATATTACATTTCTGCACAGACCGACTCTTTACCTTTCATTGCAGCTTCAATGAATATCTCATCCAAAAATGTAACTTCTGTCATTATTTACACTTCATGTCATCCCAGACTGGTACGACTTTCTCTATTCTGAGTTCCAGCAGGGTTGGTTAAAATCTGAATGATCCCAATATTGATTCGAAGATCAGTATTTTACTTTATTCCTTGCATTCTGCTCATTATTAAAATTAATATTTTCCAGACTGTCTCATGTTAGATGACTCCCTATATCAGAATTGTCTTGCAAAGGAATGCTCCCCTATTGTTTAGCGCCACAGCTAAATAAATAATTTTAACCAAATATATGTGAATGCAAGTTTGCAGTTTGTATTGAATGTGATGCAACACAAAGATTTTAAAATAACATACTGCAAAATAATGGCAAGAAACATCTTTCAAAGAGTTGTTCTCACAGCCTGCACACAAAACCAGTAGGGTTGGGTACTGAGAACTGGTTACAAATTTACAAGAACTAGGGATTCGATAAGACACCCGCATTTAAATTGTGCTTATCGGGTTATTATTTTGTATTATTACACACTATTGTTCCTATTTAATACTGTAAAGCTGCTTTGACACAATCTGTTTTGTTAAAAGCGCTGTATAAATAAAGGTGACTTCACTTGACTATTGATTCCTGTGTGTGCGCATTTTAAAGTGATTTTATACATTGTGCAAATACTGAATCTCTTTTGCATATTCTTGTGCTTGAACAGACAAATACACGTTAACTTCTGTCAAAACATCCTTGTAAACACAGTCGGTTTTGTCTTAAGTGAACATGAACAGTTGGGAGACAGCACATGTGTTACAGTATATTGGATCCAGGCAGCTCTTAGAGTGACAGCAGTCTAATATTCCTGCTGCCCTCTGTGCCATTAATGCTATTTTGTGCTATTTCTAATTCCTTTATTTGTTCTTATTGTATTTCTAACTGTTTAATTATTTTAATAATGTTTGAAATATATTCTAGTCTAACTGGTATTTTTTGTTAAAAGCATTGGCAGAAGTTTGTCATAAAAGTTAGGATGCTTACTTTTGATCATGGTATTCAGCTGCAACAGAATGTTTTGCAAAAAGACACAGAATAAATATGTTTGGCTTCATTTTTTAACACCTTATTGGAATTGAAACTAGGGATCGTTAAGGATTGATAAACAGAATTGGAATCGTTAAAATTCAAACAATACCCAACCCTAACAACCAGTGTTGTCTGATTCACAAACAATTGACTTTAATGAGGCAGTACTTATTTAGTGAATTGAATAAATGTGGGCTGATTCTCAAAACTTAGACTCTTATACACCATTTCTTTAAACTAATAGCTCAAAATAAAGAGATACTGGTTTGGATCAGTCTGAAAGCCTCTCCTGTATAACTTACAGAATCAGCAGCAACAAGATTGACATTAAAACGGAAATATACGCATAGGAATCGTAACTGAATTAAAATCAGAATCAAATTTATTAAAATTCTTAAAAACATCTCTCTGTGTCATCTAGGCTTGGAACAACATGAGGTTAAAAACGATAACAAAACTGTCACTTTTTGCAAACTATCACTTTAAAGACTTCTCTGAAATGATAAAGTACTGATTTCAGCAATGGGTCGGTGTACAAATAAGCAGATATCCTGCAGTTTGCCGCATTTGACAGATATGACGGATCCACTGTATGCTTTTGGGAAGCCATGTAAATCCGTTCTCTGTTGGCAGACTTGTGCAAATATTTGTAGCAAACACAAAAGGGTTTACTAGATGCATGATGTCCAGCCGTTGGAGATTATGCAGGGGGGCAGTCTAAACATCTTTTGAGGGCCACGTGCATTTCCCCACAGCACTTAAAAGACATTTATGAAATACAAACACACTTTGACTAAGGCAAAACTTTGACTATCCGCCCGTCATTTGGAACTCGGCGTTGCTCGGGGTGGAGTTACAGTTGTAAAATGTATTTCTGTCACACTGTGGATGTCTGGCGACAGATAAACCCAAGCAAATAGAGACAGACTTGATGAAAGGCATGGCCTATCTGGCAGCGAGGTTAAGCCTTTCATAAATTGAAATCTAACTGAAAAGATAAGTAGCCTCTTTTTTTGCTTTTTTGTACTGTGGATAATCTGCAAAGTGGGCCTTTCATCAACTCCCCCATCCAGAAAGACACTCGCACACACATGCCAGACCTAGTTTTACATAACATATAGCTCTATAATTATGTAAAAGACTGCATACTCGTTTCACAGAAAAATAAGTACGATTGCATCTGATTTCATCTTAAAGTTGAAACTCAACATTTCCCGTGGAGCTGGAATATTCAATTAAAAGATGTCCTTGATAATTTATCAACGCTGTGACAGAATGAGGCCCAGTTTGGTTAATTTTCTTATTGTGTGTAACACTTGAATGCCACTTGAGTTCAGTTTACAAGGCCACATATAACAAGTGTTTACCTGGCTGCCCTGTCAAAAGACTGCTAACCTTGGACCTGGAGAAGAAGTGAAGAAAAACAAGACACTCCACACACACCGTGCTGTCATAGATATGTGTTGGTGCCTCGATTACACGTGACTCAGACGTCCACGCATATATTTCCTTTACCTTTATCCCCTGTATGTGATTTTAGCTCACACAATGTAAGCTTTTTTTTTACAATGCACAAAAGACACTAACAATGTTAACGGCAGGCTTTCAAAAATGTCTTCAATGTGCTGAATTTAGCAGCTACTATATTTAATGGCAGGCTCATTTTCATCATATGATGTTAATAGGTTGTTCACGAACATTTTCATTAATGGGTAACTTCACTCAGAGACACAAAAGAAGTTAGGACTTGATCAACTGAACTGATTTACTTTCTTAATACATGTTCCCAAAATAACTGTGCATGATTCATCGGTGCATAATATCATAAAATGTGCCATTGTTATATTTCATCAAAATGTAGTAAATTGCTTAGGCTCTGAAACTATCTACTATTTCAGCTGACATTGCATAAGCTGCAAGCCATGCCATCTATCTATCTCTCTACTTGTAATTTGTATATATTGTGTGTATACATACATACCATACATAATCTATATATGCGGCTGGCGTTAGACTTTAACATTGTCCATCATTTTGACGGACAGGTTCGTAAAAATTCCATCATAATATGTTATTACCCCGTCATTTTACTTTTCATATTTTAATTATAAAAACACATTTAATTGCTTTTATTTTTGCTTTCACATTTTCATTTTTAATAACGAGCCTACAGGATGAACATATAGGCTTATGCATTTATTTATTTATGATAAGAACAGATATCTATGATGTGCGTCACTTTTCATGTTCAACACCACACACCGTACGGGACAGCGGAGGCCACTAAAAACAACAAAATATGCTAGGGCTGGAAAAAAAAAGATTTCTCTATTTTAATATATTCTCATTTTTATGAACCAATATCGATTTTTAAATCCCAATCAATTCTGTTTTCAGTTGATTAATGAACCGTCCATGTAGTGCTCCTCCCATCCAATAAATCGCAATCGGCTAAGTTTTGCGTTGTTACTTTTGATATAAAAGTCTCATTTCAAATTATGTCCATTTTATTAGAAAAATTCAAGCAATGCCGTTTTGGCGCTCTTTAATGTGATGGACGGCCTTCAGATTTTTCCATCACTGCAAAAAAAATTCTGGCAATGATGGAAAATGTTCAGTCAATGCGACCTCTGATATATATACTGTCTAACTGTATATATTATATATATATCTATCTTATTGACAGATAACAACAACTTACCTGGTCAAAAGCCCTTCTGAAAGGTGGGTGCTGGTGTTTTTTCCTGAGAGTAGTCCTCAGCATGTCACAGCAAACTCATTCAGATCTGGATCCTGGATACTATGAGATGCCCACTTCAATTCCTAATGTATAAAATCATGTCATAGGTTACATTATTATCTCGCTGAATATCCTCTTTCGTGCACAATATGTAACATTACAGAGGTAATGTGATGCAAGTCAAGTGAAAAAGGTCTGCAATATACTATTGACCTGTAGGTTACACGTGCAAGATTGGCAAACTTCAGAGAAGTTGATAAGGAGCTGCGAAAGAGATAAAATATGGAATGCATCCATTGCTTTCACTGTAATTTCGAGTTATTGGTGCTTTTGTGAAGATGAAACTCCATCACCAGAGGCATGAGATCATCGGGGCTTTATCAGCGCATTTTGGTGAGGACTGCTGTCAGTCTGATCTAATATTCATCACAAATGAGCTATAATGATTGCATAACACAAACGATTGAAACAAAAAAATGCATGGACCGTTTCTTTAATATTTTATTAGTGTAAACTTTATTGAAGTTTAGTGTAACTTTGTTGTATCTTTGTAACCTTGTGCTGTGCAGCCCTCAGATTCTTTTGAAATGAGTACGAATAGCATTCAAACCTTTTGTTCTGTTAAATTGTCATGATAAAATACATTGTTTAATGCATAGTTTATATTACGCCATTGAGGCTTTTCTGATGATAAACACTGAACTGAATTGTTTTAATCAGACATGATCATATATTAAATCCTTTGCATTTTTTTTTATTTATAATAAAGGACACATATGAATATAAATGTGTTTTATGTTGACTTTTAATATTACTTAATAACATGCTCCACATACTGAACATGAGTCTATTAGCAGAGCTAAAGTTACTGTGTTTTCACTCTTGCTCGTAGTCTAATGTGCAGATCTCATTCACCAGGTCCTGTGGTATAGTGCTAAAGCAGGAGCGTGTTCGACACAGATTAACCTGATCGTCGCTGTCATAAAGCAGCAGCTGTTTAATGAACAGAGGGCAGGAGCGTGAGCTGACGGCTCTACCTCAGGATAAATGCCCTCAGGCTGGAAGATCATCATTTGTCTAGTGGATAACGTGGGCCACTTAACGAAGATGAGTGGTTCTTGAGAGGACCCTGAGAGCCGTCTGTCCACCGCCAGGTGAAGAATGCCCGAAAACATGCGTCCCGTTATGAGCCCATCTGGAACAAAAAAAAAAAGAAGAAGAAATGATCACTTGGACCCGTGTTCATATTAGAGCACTGAGAGAAGTCACTTTAGGGCTCCCCTCCAAAACCCAACACATCGGCTATAATCCAACCCCTTTTTCTACAGATTTATCATGAGTTCATCGGTGAAAATCATTGTTTTTTGTTTGATTGATTGATTTTATTTTACACAAGATCCAGAAAAGGTAACTGCGACTGTCTCACAATTCTGAGATATAAACTTGCGATTCTGAAAAATTTGAATTGTAAGATATAAACTGACAACTGATTAGATACTAAGTTGCAATTGTGAGTTTATAGATCACAATTCAGAATTTTTTTCTCGCATTTTGAGATATGAACTCTCAATTCTGAGAAGAAAAGTCTTATTGAGAGTTTATTACTCACACTTGTGAGATGTAAACTCACAATCCTGAAAATAGTTTTCAGAATTGCGAATTGTTGCAATTCCGAGTTTATATCTATCTCACAATTTTGACTTTGTCGCAATTCTGTTTTTATCCCACAATTGTGAGTATATCTCACAATTCTGACATTTTCGGACAATTCTGAAAAAAAATGTATTGTAAGATATAAAGTAACAAATTGTTAGATACAGTACGATTGCAAGTTTTTTCTTTTTGTGTGTGGTTTTATAACCCATAAGAATTAGGTTTTGATGTTTATTGCTGGGGGAAAATGCATAGTGCTGCACTAAAACCACTCAAAACACTTTAGCAGCAACATTGCAGCTCCTGACACCCACAACGCCCCAACATCATTTAATAAACACAAGCACCACACATATTTTTCTTGAGGAAATGTGAAAATCTAGTCATATTTATGAGTGTTTCTCCTTTAATTTCACAGGAGAGCAGAGATTGCTCACGTAAGTGCAGTCGTGTAGCGTGTCAGAGCTATGCCGTGTTTCTGACAGCAGCTTCGTGTATCGTGAGCATGAGAACTAACAGTGCTGGGGAACTACTTTGAAACTCAGCTGCAATAACAACTACTAACAAAACATGTTTATATATTTGATACCTTCAACAATCCATTCATCCATACTACAGGCAATTATATATATAGATATCTAATTTTTTTTTAGAACTTTTTAAATGCTGCATTTATCAATTTAAAAAAAATGGAACAAACCAGTAATAACTGGTGAAATCATATTAGAATGTTTAAAACTGTAATGTATTTCTGTAGTGCAGGCTGTATTTCAGCATCATTCCTCCAGTCTTCAATGTCACATGATCCTTTTTTCCCCTCAGAAATCATTATAATATGCTGATCTGCTGCTCGAGTAACATTTCTGATTATTATCAATGTTACACAGTTTGTGCTGCACAATATTTTTGTGGAACTGTGATAACATTTGATTTTTTTAGGATTCACAGATGAATAGAAAGTTCAAAGAACAGCATTTTTAAAGAAAAAAAAAAAAAAAAAAATATAAATATTTGTAACATGTAAATGTCTTTTGTAAACTATAAACGTTTACTGTCACTTATTTGCAGTGCCTGCTGTATAAAAGTACTAATTTCATAAAAAAAAAACGTATTGAACCCAAACATAAAATTGTATTTTTTGTTATTATTTTCTATTTACACTTATTTACTTCTTGTTATTAGCCGTATTAAACATATTTTGATGTTACATCAC
The DNA here is from genome assembly GCA_018155175.1 of Sinocyclocheilus anophthalmus. Classification (NCBI taxonomy): domain Eukaryota; kingdom Metazoa; phylum Chordata; class Actinopteri; order Cypriniformes; family Cyprinidae; genus Sinocyclocheilus; species Sinocyclocheilus anophthalmus. Next base: position 16,021 of record JADLZN010005941.1, read on the forward strand.
TCCCTTTTCAGTAACAAGCTTGAGCAAACCAGCAATACTCATGATAAATAACGATGGAATCATATTGCTTTTAATCGCAGCAGACACATTATCTAATTAAGCAAAGCTCCATCCCCTCCATTACATTTGCTGCAAGTCTATCAAGCCGGTTATTAAACCGGATTCATATAAAGTTAATTTATTGGGTGCTTTATGTTCCCCTCCCACAGGATCACATGACCATCAGGCCTTGTGTCTTTCAATAAATGTTATGTGATCGCATTTAAGATGTTCAGAGCTGCGTTCAACATGAAAGGAACACTGAATGTGTCAGATCCCAGAGAGGATAATTAATTTTGAGGAGTTCAAACATCATATTGAGGCAGGCTGCTCATGTGGCCTGAAATCAATATGACTTGTGAATCAAAAATAAATTGGTTGTCCTTTTGTTCTCTCTGTACACTGTAAAAAATTACCTTGCATTTAAAGGTAAAAGACTGTAAAAATACTTCAATAAAAACCTGTTAAATGGTTAACGGTAATTCCCAAAAAATGGGACTATATATGGTGAAAAACTGTATTGGACATTGCATGTAATTTTACGGTAGTATACCGTAATGTAGAAAACACTCTTTATGTTGCATTTCACTGCAGGGAGTATACAGTGTTCACTGGCTCTTTCAGATTCTGTACAGAAATCTGTATTTCATTTGTTCTGATTCTGCTTTTACTTTGCAGGGATTGACTCTTCTTGCTCTTCTTCATTTATTTGATCATTGTTTGATAAATAACTTCAGCCGAGATCAAAAAGAAATATTGTCTACAACTAAAATAAATAAATAAAAATTCACACAATAATCTGGTGATATTTCCAGAAAAAATCTGGCGCTGTGGTAATCTTGGGTTCCCTTTCATTCGGTCACTCTGAGTCACGTCGGTGACTGATGAATTGGGATCTCGCTTAGAGGGACCAATCTACTTCGAGTGTAAACTAAACGAGCCAATGCACATTGGCATGCGATTATTGCATCCAGCTGCTGCTGATCACAGCGTGAGTATAAGTAGGCAGCAGGTGCAGCGCATATTCAGCTTTTCGCTTCGGAGCCGAGCGATCACATCGTTCCGCTCCTGACTACTCTACGGAGAGAAGACTGAACGAGTTCAGCACGCTCTTGGAGAGCTCTTCGTGTTGGCGGACGGTGCTTCAGCGGTGGTGGTTTCCCGTGTCGAGTGGTTTGCACACATCAGGCTGCACTACCCCCTGTTTTTGTTGCAGATGATCATCTCCCCTGTGCGCTTCAGCATGCTAAAAGAGCTTTTTCCCTAAAATTGCAATTTCGGGTGCGTCTTTTTAAAGTCGACGTTGCTTGGCAAACTTGACGTTCCGTCTTTATAAAGACGATGTGGGTCTAGCTATAGACAACGTATCACCCGGGCGATCTGGATGCGGTCGTTACCTGGCGCTAGGTGATGGTCACGATCGCTGCCTCACATGCCTGGGCATTAAGCACACTGAGGTGGCTTTCGTGGATGACTCATGCCCCCATCACGGGGGTATGAACATCTCGGAGTTGCGGACCGGACTCCGTTACCTGCTAGGCGGCGGTGGGGGGGGGGGAAGTGGGCGGGAGGGGGAGGAGAGGGCGGAGTGCCCGTGCCACTGCCTAGATTTGGGGTTCCCTCTGGTGGCAGCCGGGGCGTCCTTCTTCTAGCGGTGGGCGGACTGGTCTTACGGTCACGGTGATGAATTCCCCTCCGGGGATGTCCAAGCCCGCCGGCACTTCGAAACCAGCGGAGCTCTCAAAAGAGCAGGCTGGAACCTCCCGGGGGGTACCACCTGTTTCTTCCGAGGCTCCCCCCGATGATCGGATGTCGATCGCTGCATTGGAGGGTGAGCCGGAGCTTTCTGGAGAGGAAAATTCGGCTGCGCTGCTCTCCTCCGGGACCGTAGCATTGCCTGGATCGGATCCAGAAATAATGGCTANTTGCACGATTGGTTCCCGGGGCGGTCCGTGCTGGTTCTCAGCGCTCCGCCTCGGTGCCTTTCTTCCCGGAGTTGCATGAGGAGCTCAACAGGTCGTGGTCGGCACCTTTTTACTGCCGGAAACTGGTTTGCTGGATCCTCCTCCCTCACCACTCTCGATGGTGGGGTAGCTAGGGGGTTATAAGGGTCCCCCCGGTGGAGCGGTCGGGTGCGATGCAGTTGTGTCCTAATACCGCCTCCAACCTGCAGGGAGAACCGTGCCTCCCCTCCCAGGTCTGTAGGTACTCGGCTGGCCAGCAATGCCTATACGACCGGTGGAGAAGCTTCCTCCGCCTTACATGCTACAAATAGCGTAAATAGATGTCAGTGCACCATGCCAAGGCACTGAGGGACTTGCACGAAGGTGATCACGACCCGGAAGTTCAGAGAGAACACCACACCGCGGCGGACCCCGCGCCACGAGCGACGAAGGTTACGGAGCGGTCTCTGGGTCGTGCCATGTCCACTACGGTGGTCCATGGTGGTGTGGGAGCGCCATTTCTGGCTGTGACTGGCTGACATACGACTGACGGACAAGACACGATTCTTGAACGCTCCCGTGTCTCAGGCCGGCCTGTCGGCGACACGGTGTAGAACGTGCCCAGCGGTTCTCCGCTGCCCAGAGCAGACTGAGGCCATCAGGTAAATCCTGCCCCGGCGTGCAGCTGCTGCCATCGCCGAAGGCGGCCCCCCTGCCACCGCCAAACAAGAGCAAGAGCTCCTGCGGCCTCCAGCAAAGCTGTGCCATGGAGCTGGTTGCAGGGCAGCCGCCCCGCCCGTCCAGGCCCCCGCCAAACCTGGTGGCAAGCGAGAGAGCAAGAGGCCCGGAGACGGGTGATCCAGAGGTGGAGGGACGTGCTCTTTAGGAGATGGTAAGCACACCACTCCCTTCCCCTGAGGAGGGCCGGGCGGAGAATCTTTTTCAACCAATGACCCGTCGGGGTCGGTTGTACCAACATGCTCCGACATGAGCATTCCTCTATTTTTTGGGTCCCCAGAGGGGACGGGGGTTGTGGACGATCTAGTGCGTATCACACTCACCCTCCTCTCTCGCCAGTGAGCAGCAGTGGGCGGATCGGGAGGACGAACCAACGGACTACCCACGCACCCTCTGCTCAAACGCAGGTCAGTGTTGCACACACCCAGACCCCGCCTCGGGCCGGGTCCCTGCGTTCTTCCGCGCTGCCCCACTGCTGGTACGCCTGTAGTTCCGTTGATGCCACTTGCGCGGCGTCTGGGAGCCTGCTAGAGCTACCCAGCCCGTCTCGATGGCTCCGTCGAACCGTCAGGCTTGGCTATGCGATTCAGTTCGCCCGTCGCCCTCCCAAGTTCAGGGGCGTCCATTTTATGTCAGTGAAAGCAGCAGATGCCCCTGTCTTGCGTGCAGAGATCGCAGTCCTACTGGCGAAGGACGCGATAGAGCCGGTCCCTCCAGCCGATATGAGGTCGGGGTTTTACAGCCCTTATTTCATTGTACCCAAGAAAGGCGGTGGTTTGAGACATCTTGGACTCGCTCCGTGAACCGGGTCCTTCCCCGGCTCCGTTAGATGCTCACGCGAAATGCACTTTCAGTTTATCGTCCCCAAGACTGTTCGGCATGCTGCTCACCCTAGAAGGACACGTACGTTCATGTCTTCGATCCTTCCGACTCCACGATGGGCCATTCCTGCGGATTCTGCCGAAAAAGTTCAACGGGGCGTCATACCAGTAAATGTCCTTCCGCGTTCGGGCTGCCCGTTAGCCCCGTTGTCCTCTAAGAAAAGTTACGGAGGGCAGCACTTGTTCCCGTACGAGAGAGCAGGCATTCTCACCTTCCATACCTCCGATGATTGGCTCATACTCGCCTCAGTCTCAGGATCAGTTGTGCGCACACAGGGACTTGGTGCTCAGACACCTCAGCCAGTTGGGTCTTCAGAACAACTGGGAAAAGAGCAAACTCGTGCCAACACAGAGGATCTCTTTTCTCGGAATGGAGTTTGACTCGGTCGAACAGACAGCACGCCTCACGCAGGAACGTGCTCAGTCGGTGTGTGAACTGCGTTAATGACATTCAAGAGCAGGATCGGTCCCCACTGAAAATTTATAATTTCGGTAGGGCTCCTGGGCATATTGGCGGCCAGCGCGCGGCAGTCACGCCACTTGGGCGGTCACATCCGAGGTTGAGACCGCTTTAACACTGGCTCCATGGCCGAGTCCTTAGGTGGGCGTGGCTACGCGGCACTCACTGAGTCACACCGGCCTACTGCTAAACCTTCACCCCGTGGTCAGACTTTGTGTTCCTCCGGGCAGGAGTGCCCTTGGAGCAGGTCTCCAGGCATGCTGGGTTTCACAGATGCCTCAACCACCGGCTGGGAGGCCACGTACAACGGGCTTGCAGTGTCAGGGGATTGGACGGGGCCCCAACTGCACTGGCACATCAACTGCCTCGAGTTGCAGGCAGTGCACCTTGCCCTGAGCCGTCACAAAGGGCGCTTACGAGGCAAGCATGAACTGGTCCGCACGGACAACACAGCGACCGTTGCGTACATCAGCCTACTGGGGGTCTGCGCTCCTTGGCGCTAGCGCACTCCGCCCGCCCCTCCTACCCTGGAGTCGGAGAACATCTGGAGTCGCTTCGTGCTGTTCACATTCCTGGGCTGCTCAACCGGCCAGCCGACGAGCTGTCCCAAGCTGCGCACCCGGGAGAATAGCGACTCCATCCCCAAACGGTCCAGTTGGTTTGGGGACGCTTCGGAGCCGCTCAGGTAGACCTGTTAGCCTCTCCAGAAACCTCTCACTGCCAATTGTTCTTCGCCCTGACCGACGGAACAAGCTCGGCACGGACGCTCTGGCACACAGCAGGCCGCGGGGCCTATGCAAGTATGCGTTTCCCCCAGTGAGCATTCTGGCACAGTTCCTGTGCAAAGTCAGGGAAGACGAGGAGCAGGTCCTGCTGGTGGCACCTTATTGGCCTTCCCGGACCTGGTTCCCGTAACTAATGCTCCTCGCAACAGCCCCTACTTGGCCGATTCCTCTGAGGAAGGATATACTGACTCAGAGACGGGGCACCCTTTGGCACCCACGTCCAGACCTCTGTAAACTTCATGTCTGGTCCCTGGACGGGACGCGGTGGTTCTAGGTGGCCTACCCCAAGGGGTAGTTGACACCATCACTTCAGCGAGAGCACCGTCTACGAAACACGCCTACGCTTTGAATTGGAACCTGTTCGTTGAGTGGTGTTCATCTCGCCGAGAAGACCCCTGAAGATGCACGATCAGAGTCGTGCTGTCCTTTTTGCAACAAGGGTTAGAGCGAAGGCTGTCTCCCTCCACCCTAAAGTTCATAAGCGCCGAAGCGAGTTGCTGCAATCGCTGCTAACCACGACCCCGTAGGAGGGAAGTCGCTGGGGAAGCATGACCTGGTTATCAGGTTCCTTAGGGGGGAGAGAAGGTTAAATCCTCCACGGCCGCCTTCTATACCCTCTTGGGACCTGAGTCTGGTGCTCACGGCACTACAGCAGGCCCCGTTTGAGCCTTTACAGGCAGTGGAGCTGAAGTTCCTCTCAATGAAGACTTTGCTCCTGCTGGCATTGGCCTCCATCAAGTGGGTAGGGGACCTGCATGCATTTTCGTTCGACGACTCGTGCCTAGTGTTTGGGCCGGCTGATTCCCAGGTAACCTTGAGGCCCCGGCCCGGCTACGTGCCCAAGGTCCCCGCTCCTCCCTTCAGGGATCAGGTGGTGAACCTCCAAGCGCTGCCCTCGGAGGAGGCAGACCCAGCCCTAGCTTTGCTCTGTCCCGTCCGAGCCTTAAGGTGCTACGTAGACCGGACGCAAAGCTTCAGGACATCAGACCAGCTCTTTGTCTGTCACGGAGGCCGTCAGAAGGGGAATGCCGTCTCTAAGCAAGAGGATGGCCCACTGGATTGTGGATGCCATCATCCTGGCTTATCAGGCACAGGGTGTGCACTGCCCATTCAGGTTGCGAGCTCACTTTACTAGAAGTGTTGCATCCTCCTGGGTGTTGGTTCGTGGCGCCTCGCTGACAGATATTTGTAGGGCTGCGGGCTGGGCGACCCCTAACACATTCGCTAGATTCTATAGCCTTCGTGTGGAGCCGGTATCCTCCTGTGTTCTCACCTCAAACGGGGAAGCACTGAGAGGCCCCGGTTTCGGGTCGGCTTGCAAAATCACTCCAGAGAGTCCATACAGTAGACCCTGTTGAGTTCCTCCGTCCCCTCGGCAGCCAGACGTGGCGGAGCGTCCGGCGCCAGGCCTTCACTCGCTGAATGCTCGAGAACCGGTAGAAGGCTGGGTTACATATGTAAGACCCAAGTAGATCTCATATGTGTAAAGTCCACGGTATAGCCTTGAGCCTGTGTTTCCCCGGCAGACTTCTGCCATTTCAAGAGGGTTCAATCACCTCCATTCTTCCATATGCACCTAAGGGATGTTCATATGTGTATTGCTTCCGAAACCTCCTTCGGGAAGGTTCGAGCTTCCGTAACGCCCCTGTTCCAAGTAGAACGGGTACGTTTTCCTAGTGTTATCCAGTCTTACTCATTGGGTAGTGCCATTGCAGCAGTAGCTGGTCCTCTTGTGCAGGCCCTGGCCTTTGCCAAAAAGTAGGGGCGCAGGAGGCTCCCGCAGGACACTGAAAGGGGCGGTATCTGTGGCTTTTTGGTAGGGATCCCAATTCGTCGGTCATACGACGTGACGTCGAGAGTGACCGACTGAAAGGGAACGTCTCGGTTACGAATGTAACCCTCGTTCCCCGAGGGAGGGAATGGAGACGTCACGTCCCGTCACCACAGCTCCTGTACCACCACTGAGCGTTAGGGGCCGGGTCACCGCTCGCTATCACGGGTAGGATAACCTGAATATGGAGCGCTTGCAGCCTGCTGCTACTTAACTCCACTCTGTGATCAGCACAGCTGGATGCATATGCTCATGCCAATTGTGCATTGGCTCATTTAAGTTTAAATGGAGCATCTAAGGTAGATTGGTCCCTCAAGCGAGATCCCAATTTCGTCGGTCCTCCTACGTGACGTCTCCGTTCCCTCCTTCATGGAACGAGGGTTACGTACGTAACACGAGCACGGTACATGCCTTCTTTTCTTTGCGTGAACATTTGGCTGACGTTGTGGCAAATCTTCCCACATAGTGACGTAGATATGTGGGGGCGTGTTCGAACGAGCCGTTTTAGGAGGGCGTGGCTGACTCTTAATTTTATAAGGAATATCTCTTTGGATTCGAGACTTTGGTCTTGGCAACTTTACAGATCTTCTTTATGCACTAAGAGCTTTTAACACTCCAAAGAGAAATGAAAAAAATGAAATCGCATCATATGACACCTTTAATTTCACAACTTGTTTTTGTTTGTATAGTTTGCCTTAAAGATTTATTTATCAGAATCAAACAAGAACATTACTATGTGTGTATTTTGTGTTTCCCAATCAGAATGCACAATGGATCGGCATTTTGTTTTCTCGGTTCACTCATCCGCCCCTGTCCCCCACCAGCCTCGTCACTGCTGGCGACAGCTCTTGCACACCCCAAAAAGTCACTGCTGACATGGCCCTCTTCAAGATCCCTCTGGATGAATGTGGGGTGCACAGATTTGTGAGTAGATTCATTGCAATAGGTGTGTATCTGAGAGCAAGTTTCCATGCACGTCTAACTGAACTGTCTCTAGGAGGTGGGTAAAACGGTCATCTGTATGGTGGAGATCCTGAATGGAGTGCAGCCCCTCAGTCTAAATTACGGCACCATCACTAGAGAGTCGCCTGTAAGGTACTCATGAAAATACAGTTACACTGATGCACAAAGAGCCAAGCACCATGCTGAGACTCCATGTTCCCTGTTGTCCCAGGCTACTGGTTGAGTGTCGCTATTTACCCGGATCTGTGGTAAGTGTGGGTTATCTGGTGAAAAGCCCCTCCCTCAGACCTTCTATCAAAGCTCAAGGGGTGTTTGGAGTTCAGCTCAGGATTGCAAAAGGTTTAAAACATTTTCTTCATATAAAACCTAGCTGAGTCTTCCCTTACAGTTTGTTGAAAAATATAAACCATTTTTCCAAGTGAAATGTTAACATGTTCAAGAAAATCGAGGCATTTGATGACTTTTGCAACCTCAAAAAAGTGATTTATCAGATTTTGTGCATTAACTACAACCTCTTTTCATTCAGATGAACACTACAATGATTATTACCCTCAATACCACCAGCCCCTGCATATGCTGCTGGGAAAACCCCTTTACCTGGAAGTGTGTCTGCTAAATCCTCCAGACCCCACTGCTATGCTGCTGGTGCATTACTGTGTTGCATACCCACGCTCTGCAAAATATGCCTGGATCCTTATTTATGATGGGTACAAGATGGTTTTGTGTTTTTTTTCCTGTCTATTTTTTTATACTGTCACTTACTTCATTTAATGCTCCTTGCTGAATTAAGTAGTTTTTTTATTTTTATCTACCCAAACTTTGAATGTTTACTGCTTTCAAACAAAATACTTAGCAGCACAACTGTTTTCAACATTTAAAATAAAAACATTAAAAATATTAATTTCAACCTTTTTGACTTTAGGTGGCCAAATTTCCTTGACCAGACCCCAACCCACAAGCCTCGTGCTACACCTACAGTGGCCCCGATCAATCATCTTAGACGATTCACAATCACTACATTCCAGTTCCTGTCTGAAGATGCCAATCTGCAGACAGACGAGGAGGTAAAAAGCAGCTCTGGAAGTGCTTAGAAATCTAGTCAAATTTAATTTGACATGTAACTTATTGTGTTTTTTTTTTGGATTTGTCAGATTTATTTTGTGTTCAACTGAGGTTTGTCTGCCCTCAGATGGTCCATGTGTTGAGGGCTGCTTTGCAGGTGAGTGTCAGCCATTGCACTTCATTCAGCAGTATGCAATTACAGCCATAATTTATGGTTTATGAATCTCTGACTCCTAATAGGTCTACTACACAGTCTTAAGAGCTCCTGCTTTACAGTCATTTGTACATTTTTACTGGTTGCATTTCCCTCACCTAAAGCACTTTTTCCAGATCCCAATAATGTGAAGTCCTGCGAGAAGGCTGATGAGCTGGATAAAGCCCAACTAATAAATCATCATTCTTTTTGTCTGACAGATGTACAGTCTTAATAGCAACTACAAAACAATAAAGCTTTGAATGTATTTTACTTGTCATGGTGAAGTTTTAAAATGGCATTCAAATCGATGGGCTTTAGAAGAAAAAACTGTGAAAACTTGGTGATATCGGATTGTTGCTTTCTGTGGATTTATGCACAGGTTCAACTTGTGTGAACAGCTATAAACAAACTTGTTTTGCAGTGACTCAAATGAACCTGCGGCCATCAGCTGCACTACTGCTTGACTCATTTCTGTATCACCGGATCCATCTATATGAGTCAACATTGCATTTAATGGTGCAATCTCTTTTTCTTTGCATTCATTTATTACTAATGTACAGCTATGATGACACTTTCGTTTACATCTCACACGTAACGCTCTTACGCACTGCTGCGGGAATAAATGACTTGGTTTAAAAACTATGCACTTGATAATTTATAATACTTTTTGTGTTTAAAGCTAACTTATGTACATTCACAGAGGTCTTGATTGGGATTCAGTGTGTTCAGCTGAAGGGTCTGTAGTGTTTTCTGCTGTGTGTGATCAGGTTGGAGCTCTGACTGAAGGCTTTACCACACACTTTACACACATGCGGCTTTTCTCCTGAACAAATCACAAAATAAACCTTGTCAAATGAGGAGCAATCAAAACACATGCACTCAATATATGGTAATTGAAATATAAGCCCCCCCCCCATTTCATCTAACTAATTCATCCTATTCAAAGTTTCAAATCTCTGTGAGTCTCACCGGTGTGTATGAAGGTGTGTTTCTTCATGTCGGATTTCTGGTGGAATCTCTTGCCACAGTACTGGCAGGGATATGGCCGTGTGTCCGAGTGGATCAGGAGGTGGGTGGACAGCGTGGATGAGCGTTTGAATACCTTCCCACATTCCTTGCACTCAAATGTTCGTTCCTGAAATTCAAAATGAACAAGTCAATGACAATTATACAAATACCCAAAAATCAGCGTACAAAATGGTTTATACAATAAAAATTATACATGTAAATATTATATATATAATATATAAATATATCAATCTATAATCCACTGTTATATTAACTAAAAAAATGTAATTTTTGTATACTCTGTAACTCTTATTTCAAAAACATAAAGTTGCTTACCCAAACGGGTAAAAACGCACTACGTAAACTACATACTCTGGATGCAAAACAAGTTGGAATTTGCAAGATAAAGGATACTCTAGCAAAAATTAAAAGCACATTTGGCACCTAATGTCACCTTTCCCGGCTGGCTCCGGGGTCTTGCTGCCCTGATACCCGAAACCGGCCATGATACTACCCTCAATTGTACCCGTTTTGGAAAGAAACTCCAGACGAGTGAGATAGAAAGAGATGAGAAAACCTAATGGAAAAATTACAAACAGAACTGTTCAAAGAACGACTCAGGAAGTGAAAAGTTTCCCCCCTGTCATAGAAAGGCTTGAGACCAAAATAAAGTGAAATATAATTAAAGTGCTACTCAAGGAAAATGTTTTGTCTTCTATTTCTTGGTGAGCAAGATTTATGGACTGGAGAAGCAGGTCAAACGAGTGGATTTGTATTTTAAACAAATATTCCAAAAATGGCCTGAAGACAGTTTGCTTCAGTGTTTCAGTGTTACATAAGAATATACTTTTTTTTTTTGGACACAAAAAGGCATACCTTGCCACATAAGCTGCAATGTTTTGGGCCCGAATCCCTCTGAGGACTCATCAGAGAACAGTTTATTGAACTGTCTCTGCTGTTGAGCCCTTGTATGTCTGCTATGTCTCTAGAGTTGACTGGTAACCAGTGCATTGGAGACGGAAGAGGGCCATACCGGAAACCTGCTGGATCTGCAGAAACCCAATGAAGAATGAGTGTTAAACACATGAGAAGATCTGAAAATTGTGAAGTTTTTTGCCCATGGCTATACAAAATATAAAAAGGAACTTCCTCATGTATTAAAAATGAATTTTGTTGATTAACGTACCTGTTTTCCAGTCATTATTGAGACTGCTGTGTGTACTGTTTTGCTGCATGATCGGAAAATATGGTTGTATCTCTTGGCCTGATTCCTCTGGCAGTGTAGCCACTTTTATGGGGACAGACCAGCCCACCAGGCCTAGATAGGGCACGTCAGCGATGGGAAGAGAGGAACGAAAGCCTCCCTTCCTGCTCTTTTTCACCAGAAACGAACGAGGCATAATGAACAGAGAGCTAGCAACAGAGAAGATTGTCCTGCAGGACTAAATATGGAGAGACGAAAATAAATGACAACCATATATACAGTGACATGATGCATATTAAATCTCAGCATAATATATGTATTGATTTAAATGAGGATTAAATGTTGTGCACTAGTAACTAATTTTGATATAATGAAAAAAATAAATAAATGGTTTTATTTATTTATTTTTGTCAGGGGAAGCACAGATTCTCTTAAGAGTCTAAAATATTTGTTCCTATATCTCTCTGCATGGCTTTGCTCTACTCAAACCTAACTGACTCCTCTCTGGCAAGCAACATCCATTCTGAGGCAAAATGCATTTCTCGAGAATTAAATGATGGGGTTTTGTGGCTTGCTTATTTGTTTTTTAATAACAAAAAAACCCCCCAAAAGTTATATTTTTCCCAACTATAAGGGCCCTTTCACACCAAAGGGGAAATGAGTAAGCCTCCGGCCGAAGGAATTCTCTGCACGATTTCTCTCAACATAGGGACGAGAGGTGTCCGTGAATAAATAGGAAAACCATGTAACTTGTGTTACTTTTTTGAAAAAGTAATTTGAAGGTAATGTACTACTTTACTAGTTACTTAAAGTAATCTGATTACGTAACTCGAGTTAAACGTAAACGCTGGCGTGACCCCGTCTGCTCTCAGTGCTATTTCTGTGTCGGCTCTCTTCATGTCTGGAGTGCTGATCTTAAAGGAGAGGCTTTATTAGAGTTCTTAAGGGGGAACTTTAGCCTGTTGTTTATTTTCGATGTTTCTTTTTAAATTGTCTGCTGATGGAGGCAGTCTTGACGTCACTGATTGCGCTGATAATGAACCGTTTCTCCTGCGGTTCAAACTCTCGTCTGTCCTCGCTGTGAATGTCCTGACTCGCGTTCACCAGAGGAAACACAAACTTCCTGGTAATTGCCATGTCACTCCGACATGTTTAAAGGGATGTTGCGTGTTTAACAGTGTTGTTATTGTAAAAAATATATATATATATATTTTCCATTTAATTGAAATAAGCGAAAATGAACATACCTAATATACACATTTTTATTTATAAAATATAATAAACAACAATAAAAATAAAAATTCTAATCTAGTTCTAATCTACAATTCTAATTCTAATATTGTAACAAAATAAATAAAATGTAAACATTAGATGACTGACTTAAACTTAAAACAGAATGAAAACTACAGTGAACTGAAATAGGTTTAAGTTAATGTAATCTAACAACAATAAGAAAACCAAATGCGAACCAAAATATTAAAAAATTACAAACATAATAAATTACTAAAAATAAACCTGAAATATAAAATAAAAGCTAATACCAACTATGTTAACTACTATACATATAACTAGATTATTGTTTAATAATACTAAACTAACATTGATTTCACCGCCTGTTGCTTTTACAAATACTGAAAATGTAAATAAACCCTGTGTTTTAAATATAAATAATACATAATAGTGTATCAAAAATGAAAATCCCTCTACTGTTCATGCGTTTGAAAAATTTAAACAACTGAAAATATACAAAATGTCTAATTTAAAAAAATAACAAGCTTGACTGTATCATTTTTAAATAGATTACCACTATAACCTGCAAGCGTTCAACCTTGTTGTCTTTGACAAAATAACCTAAAAACTGAAAATATAAAAAATAAAGCTAATTTAATATATTGGAAAAGAAAATGATACTTTCTTACAAATAGCACATACTGATGTTCAAAATGCTATGTCACTTTTTGGCAAATAAAAATGAACTTTTAAATTTAAATCATATCATTTCCTGTAAATATCTAAAATACACTGATTTTTAGTGCATGACACTGTATGACATTATTATTCATTTTAACATATAGCTTTATTCGCTCCGCACATACTCCATGTTTTCCATTTTTTTCTTTTTTTTAAAACCTGAGGGATGAGATGAACTGATTTTCTGTCTAAGTCTGCATTATGTCTAACGCAAACGTTTCCTTCCGCTAAGTCTGGAATCTTAATGACGTAGGGTTTAGCCGCAGAATCGCTTTTTTTTTTTTTTTTTGCCACGGTTTTTTTTTTACTTTTTTTTTTTTTTTTTTATCTATTTTTTTTTTTTTTTTTTTTTGTTTTTTTTTTTTTTTTTTTTTTTTTTATTTTTTTTTTTTTTTTGCCTTTGCACTCGGCACCCGGTTAACCCAGCTGCATTATAACATCATGTGCCCCTGAGATTTAAGGCTCTTTCTTTTTAACAATCCTGGATCTTTTTGCTCAGCTTCAGCAAAGAGCTCTCTCTCTCTCTCTCTTTCTCCTCTCTGATCGCGGTGCTGCATCTCTGACTGCTATCTTTGTGCATTTTTCAAAAACCCCTCTGACCATTTATATCCTCCGTCTTTAGTTTTGCTCGTTTCGCTGAGTCACGTTTTCATCTCCCTCTTTTTTTTCCTCCCTCTCTTCCTCTTCCTCATCCCTGTGTCGGTGTTGTAGATGTATCCTGGTGTGGACAGTGAGATTTCTGTGAGTAATCTGCACGCTCACCTCTGACCTCTGACCTCTTCATCCCTCCTTTTCATGTCTGTAATTTCCCCCGTTACTGTTTGTTTTGATGTTTCTCTCTGTTTCTCACATTGATGTAGTCTGGTTACATTAAGATTCGAGATATATACTATATTATACTAAATTATATTAATTATATAGTATATTTGATATATATTGTATAAATAACAGGACAGACAAAAAAAGCTTAAGACTAACTATTGAGCATATTAATGCCTTTTGTATCAGTATATGAAAAATTATATTATTAAATTACACTGTTTTATGTTATGTAGAATATATATATACTAAGTATATTAATGCCTTTTATGTGAGTATATAACGTTGTTTTATAAAATGTATATATGTTTAATTTTTATTACAGTTTATTGTATATGTAGATAATATTTAAAGGGGTCCTATTATGCTCTTTGTACAAAGTCTTGATTTTGTTTTTGGGGGTGTACTAGAACATGCTCTCATGCTTGGTGGTTCGAAAAACACATTCTTTTTTTACATATTTTACATTATTAAAATACCTCTCTCCCCAGGCTGGCACTAACGGCTCGATTAGTTCCGGCTTTGATAAAGGTCTGCTTTCCGAAAAACAAAATGTGTTGTGATTGTTTAGCTGTCCCTGTGCGTTGTGATTGGTGAACAGCTTAGACTGTGTTTCAATACTGCCCCGCCCCTTGCTCCGTCTTTCAACAAAATCTTTTGGGAATCCGGCACTTTTCACTCCTTGATGTGGAAGCTGTCCTCAGTAAAAATGCACAGCACACAATAGCAAATCGGGGTTATAATTCTCAGGAACAGAGTTAAAAAATAAATAGCAACCACTGTTTCCTGACATCATCTGCTTTAGGAAGCCCAAACGAAAACAGCATTTCAGGCGGTCGCGCACAGGACGAGAAGCGCAGCGTTGCGCCACTTCTTTAAAATTCAAATACATTATTTTCTATGAGTGTAGGCACACCGCGGCGCCCAGCTACGTCGTGTTAAATTTGTAAGAATTGTTCTAGACCAGCGGTTCTCAATTCCAGTCCTCGCGTACCCCCGCTCTGCATGTTTTGCACGTCTCTCTTTGTTAACACACCTGATTCAGATCATCAACTCATTAGAATGATCTCTGTGCATGAACGTGTTCCCGATGACATGCTCCCTACCCAGTGTGCATTGCTCCTACTCCGATCATGGGAAATCCGTTGAAGTTTCCTTTACTCGAATATTCTTTACAAGATTTGCGCTGCGCGCTGCCTGCAGCGTCTTCACACACCACACAAACAAACGTACTAGAGAAAGTGCACTCCCTTCACTGGAATCATGGAGGACTATCGGTAATGTCCACTTCGGCAGGGCTAGTCAAATTACAACATCTGAAGTGATAAGAGAAACATACTAAATGTGCAGAGCGGGGGTACGCGAGGACTGGAATTGAGAACCGCTGTTCTAGACATGCCAAAAATTTGAGGCTACAGCACAGCAGCTGCTCTTCTTCTTGGTTTTCTCTGACGCACTAACTCTGCAACAGCTCTTCTTCTTCGTCGTCTCGTCTGATGCACTCACTCAACCATGCGTTCTAACCTCGCCCCTCCCCACCTCCCAACCATTAGAATTTCTGTAGGCGGGAATTATTTTAATGATATTCTAATGGTCCGCTTTGTGACATCACAATACCCCGGAAAACAAAACTCTGTAGTCCAAACGAGCCGTTTGCTGTAGTTCTTGAAAATTGATTTTTTTTAAACTAAATATCTCCCTTTGGAGTGGACTTTGAGATTTGTAACTTTCTAGATCTTTTTTTATGCCCAAACATACACACTACACACTGACTAAAATTAAAAAAGTGAAAAAGCATAATAGGACCCCTTTAAAGGATTGAGCAGACAGACATGGTGAAATCACTTAAGACTTGACCTATTGAGCCTATTCATGCCTTTTATGTCAGTATTTAAAAATATTATTTAATTATACTATTAATATATTTTATACTGTTTTATATGATTATGTAAAATATATTGATATATATATATCTAATCACATGGCAACCCATGTTAATATTGGAACTGATGTCATTATATTAAGCATTAATCTCTTGCAATAAACCATTTCAAAGTCAGTTTTGAATCATCTTTTAATGCATCTGTAAATGCTCTCCGTGGGTTATATGCTGTTAATATCGATGGCCGATTTAAATCTGGGTTACAAGTTGTTACAGTCAAGGAGTTACTCTTTGTTACATTGTTGCTGTTTTTGCCGTAGATACTCAATGGAGTTGGTTTGATACAAGTCAAAATGTGAGGAGGTCTTCTGCTCTCAAAATGATGTGCTTATTGTGGGTGGTGTGTGCAGTTTCCTCTGGGCTGATTGGAGGGCGGTAGAGCAAGATATGTTTCATCTGCACATCATCTGCCAAGACTCAAGTATGAGGTACAACCACAAACCACACTCACTCACACACCTCACACCCACACACACACACACACTCACTCACTCACATCCTCACTCACACAGGCCCACACCCACTACACGTCCACTCACCACTCACTCACGGGTGCTACGGCACTCACTCGACGGGCTGCGCACACACACAGACACACACACACACACTAACACACACAAAAACACACACACAGACGGACAGACACACACCCCACACTCAACACACCCCAGCACTCAGCTCACTCACCCACACCGACACACACTCCACGTCACCATGACACGCACACGACGGGACTACGGGCCCTGACTCGGCTGCGGCTGGCCCCGGGGGTGAGATCCTCACTCACTAACTCAGGTACTCACACCTCACCACTCCCACAATCCAGATGAGTCGGGGGGAGCGGGCCACACCTCACTCACAGACACGCACACGACAGACCACACACACACACACCAGGGCTCACTCACTCACAACAGGCACACAGACAGACACACTCACACGCACACAGACAGACACACACACAGTAAATATAATAAATCCATTTTAATTAACTCAAATTTAACTATTTTAACTTTTGCATTTTTATCATAATCTCAAGGACGCTGAATTTGACATTAACAATACCTACTTTAATATTAACTTTTTAGGGTGTATATATAATGTATATTATGTTTTAATTACTTTTAGATAATAATATATTTTATGTTTTTATTGACTTTTGAATTTTTCCCTCAAACGCGCTGATTAAAAACTGTATCCTCTTAAAGTTATCGTTGTGATGAAATTGGGATTTTAGTTTTTTTAGTTAAGAAAATAAAATGAATGCATTTTAATTACTCATATTTTATTTAACATTTGAGAACACTGAAATTGGGATTAATAATACCTTCTTTAATATTATTTTCTTAGTATATAATATATCAACGTTTAAATTACTGTTAGTAATATATTTTATGCTTAGTACTTTTGCTTTTCTACTCAGTATCTCACTTCCTGAATTTTGAAAATTGCCTTTTCAACAGTTATGGTATTGTCCGCTATTATGACTTAAAGTTCAATATTGATCATTAAGCTGATATCGTACGCGATCAATAAAATACTTATTTAATTAAACTCTAACACTAAATGTCCTTACAGGTTTTCAGAGTACGGTCTCTTTTTCTACGTGGCATTGTTTATGTTGTGCCGTGTCTTGTTTAAATCTCACATTGTGTGACATATTAGGGAATTAACATCTCTTATCATATATTTTATTGTCCTCGTTATCAAAAAAATAGTGGTTGTTGTTGCCAAATTTGCCATAACCTATATAATATAAGTGTCCTTTCATCAGTTTTCATTTTGGCTTCACAATGTTTCTGTGGCCTTTTTCTGAATCCGCTGTAATCCGTTTTGTTTCCTGACATACTGCTAAATGCATGAATGTGAATGTTTCCTGCGTCAGGTGTCATTTCTCGACGTTCAAGCAGTGTGAGGAGTGGCTGAAGCGCTTGAACAGAGCCATAGCGCATCCAGCCCGTCTGGAGGAGCTGTTCGCGCTGGCCTTTCACGCCTGGTGTTTAGGAGGAAACACAGACGATGAAGACCAACACCTGCACCTGTGCAGACCAGGTAGACTTAAACGGAGCAAAAATATGCAATTGGGTGCAGATGCTGATATTTCTATGGCTGACAAGTGATGAAATTCTGATGCATGTATTGTAAATCAATGAGATCTTTATAACAATACAGCAGATACTGACAGAAAATGATCTAAATATCAGCGGTCGCTCTATATCTCCAGTAATGTGTCTCAGTGAGATGAGATTGAAATGATCCGAACATATAATGCAATGATTGAGAGATGAAGAAATAAACGCTCCTCAGAAGATCCTGATGATCAGATTTGAGACGCACTGGTTTTTCTAAAACATGATTGATAGAGAATCAAGTAAAGCTGAGCTGCTTCAGTCCAGTAAGTGTTCATCTGGAGATATTACTGCAGTTATTCTGATGTTTACTTAATAAAAATCAGTCAAGATTTGACCGCAAAAAGACACTTGAAGCACGAGCTGAAGCTGGACTTTTGTACAATTACACTAAAAGAGCTTCGACTGGATAAAAAACTCTAAACTCTCAAAGCTATGCTTCCATCCAAAGATTCGATTAAATTTTGCCGCGCAAACTGGAATATCGCATAAAACGTGCTACAATAAACCACGGGGGGGGGGTTTTCCATCCAACGAGTCAAAGAGAACAAAATCGTCACTTCTGTAAACTGGCCTAAATATCCTAAGAAAACTAGGAGAAGTCCCCCCCCCCCCCCCCCCCCCACACTGAATATAATACTTATAAACTACTTGCGCCTCTGAGCGAGCAGACGAAACCCAATAAACGCTGTCGGAGGTGGACCCCTGGGCTGTGGTTTGGGAACGCAGTCGTGTAAACATTAACATAAATTCTCATTGCTCGAGCATTTCATAACGACATACACATTAGAGCGGTGAACATGATCGTTCCCTCTGCTATCAAGTTATCCGTCTCATAGTGCACAGTCACATGACTTTTTTGATGCGCATGGTGGAATTTATTCTGTAAATGTGTTTCCATCGTAGTTTATGCACTTTTTTTTTTTTATCGGATAAAAAGTTTATCCTACTCATATGTGCGCATATGTTTTTTTTTTTAGAATTTATGCGCATCTTGGCATTTCCATACAGCGTTTT
This sequence comes from Sinocyclocheilus anophthalmus, assembly GCA_018155175.1. Classification (NCBI taxonomy): domain Eukaryota; kingdom Metazoa; phylum Chordata; class Actinopteri; order Cypriniformes; family Cyprinidae; genus Sinocyclocheilus; species Sinocyclocheilus anophthalmus. The sequence goes on from JADLZN010005941.1 coordinate 35,009, forward strand.
TTTTTTATGCGATGTTCCACATGGGCATAATTATCTCTATCAGTCAACGCGTAAAAAGACAGTGTAAGTCATTATAATCAGTAATTATGTCCCCACCCCACTTGAATGCCTCGTTTATAATGGGTTTTCATGTTTTTGTCTCGTCGCTCCGGCCGGCAGGGCATCACCTACGGTAAGTGCGTAACATTTCCATCACACGCTTGAAGGTATTCAGCCATCACAATGCACTGGATAGCTGGCCAATCAGAGCACCCTCGCTTTTCAACGATGAGCTTTGTAAAAATCGATGATTTCAGAAAGGCGGGGCATAGAGGAAAAAAAATAAAGTACAGTATGTGGAAAATAATATGTTTTTAAACCTTAAACCGCATAAAAACATTTCATTACACCAAATACACAAAATAATGTTCTTTTTAGCAACATCATATGACCCCTTTAAGATCTTTTATCATATAAACGGATCACTGCAAGAAAAAAAGCAGACAAATCTTATTTACTTTCTCTTCCCCTGATGTCAGCACAGATGCTGTGTGAACCGCGATGACACCGTAAGAGGATATTAAGATCAACAACAGGCCAACGGAACGAGAATTAAAATCCAAACATGCATACAACAGCACAAAACATAATGAAAACTCACACACACAGATCAAACATGCTATATTCCACAAAAATACAAACACACACACACACACACATCACACGCAAAGCATTTTAGCAAAATGCTTGTCTGCTTCAAAAAGATATGATACAAAAGGATGGGGGATAAAGGGATGGATGGTTTAAGGTGGTTACAATGCCTGTGAGGACACCAGGATGCTGGACACATTCACACACACTCCACACCATTTGATGCAGGATCACATTTCAAAAGCTCTCCAAAGCCAACTTTTGGGGAGGACACCAAATAGCTGTTAAGAGCCCCTCTTTAACAAACGTGAGAAAAAGCTAATGAAGACCATGTTTATGTGGCTAAAGAAAACATTAGCTTCCTTTCCTTTCACCTCCTTTTCTTCTTTTATTAATTCGCTCATGTGAGAATCAGTTCACAGGGACGTAACTTTGGTCATGTGGTCACTGAGTACAAACAAGATCAAGAGGCTTCAGGAAAAAAAGCTCTTAAAGGAACAGATTTGGGAGCACTGTTAAAGGAATGTTCCGGGTTCAATACTAGTTAAGCTCTATCATCAGCAACTGTGACATACTGTCGATTACCACGGACAATAATTTAGATTTTTTTTAAATAAAAAATGTGTATTTCATTTACAAACAAAGCAAAGTACGGAACAAGGCAATAATATATTGGGTAAACTTATGCTGCGTTCCATTTGTACTCGGAAATTCCGAGTTCATGGTATGAACTTTTAAATGGAACGCCCTTCCAAGTCACAGTTCCAACTCGGAATCTTGGCGGAATCGCAACAACTGCAATTTCAGAATCCAATATGGCTGCTCAGTACATCAACAGAAGAGAAACAGTAGTAATATATTTATTAGCACTTATGTTTGTCTGTGTCTCAATAAACTCAGTGGTGCGCACATTCGTGGACATGACACCATGACAATATCCGTGCAAAATACAACTTTTATGTTTTTAATCGACTGGTATTGCTAACAATGGACGTGTCCATCTTGGTTTTCTGACTTCTCTACTGGAACATAGTCCATTTGGGTGTGATGTCATTCCCAGCTCCGACATCCGACTTGGTAAATCGAATGCAGCATTCAAATACAAACTGTTTTGAAAGTAGTACACCCATAAAAAATGTAAATGTTATACAAGCTAAAATGAGTCTAGTAAGATACAATTGCTTTCTAAACTTTTGTATCCAGTTTGGATGTAACAAAAGTTTGGTAACCGAAAATATTCGGCCAAAACAGCAAAAAAAAAATAAATAATAATAATTCAGTTTAAGA